>WTXF01000203.1:0-43119 GCA_022496215.1 Russula brevipes
AAACAAACAAACAAACAAAAACAAAGAGGGCAGGTACCGCAAGTGGCAGCATTGTGTGGA
Organism: Russula brevipes; assembly: GCA_022496215.1. NCBI lineage: Eukaryota > Fungi > Basidiomycota > Agaricomycetes > Russulales > Russulaceae > Russula > Russula brevipes. The sequence goes on from WTXF01000203.1 coordinate 61, forward strand.
AACACCCATCGTCACATGCTGCGGTGGCGGTGGGCGATTTCATTCTAGACCGGCCTCCAGATCAAATGGGAGCACAGCGCAAGTCGGTGAACAAATACGGAGAAGCAATTCGGCAGAAGCGCCAAAGTGAATGCCCCCGATGCAAATCAAGATCGCCCTTGTGATGATCCCAGTGATCTCGTAGCGCTAGCGCACATCGTGCTACTACTGGCGTTACGTTCTTATGTACGTAGTTCTTCGAAGTGGGGGTAATAATCTATGGCGCTTTTGGGCAATACCGTGGGCTCACTGCCAGTGACAGGCTGAGCATCATCCTTCTAATGGGCCACTCCGCGCCCAGAGGCACAAGAATCTATCACAGCAGTTCCATACCAGGGGCGGGTCGAAGAACAATTGATGCTCTGCAATAGAAAGGATTAATATCGGGGTAATGGCAGTAATGGCTCAGGGAATGTGAAAAAAGAATCTGTACCGTACAGACACACGACATAGCCGTGTCACGTGCATGCGGGATTACACTTGTGAGCGATCTCGTCCTGCTCTTTGCTCTTTAAAAAAAGGTCTTGCGCGCTTCCTTCCGGCACAAAGCGGCGTTCACAAAACGGTCCGGTAGCAATCACTCAGATAGCGTTGACACGACACGGTAAGGGAACTGGTACGGGGGATAAGAAAGTCTTTTTCTGACCAGTCTAGGAATTCGAAAGGATGCCGTTCCACCCTCCGCGCAAACAGCATAAACTGCGCAGAATTGTGGGCAGTTCGGCGCTATACGTACGTACGGTAAGGGCGTAACCACAAAGGCAACCTTGATAAGTCGGTCACACGGAGGGGATCCAGTGCTCGGCACGTGGTGATGGTCCTCCTGTCGCATTTCTGCTCACTCGATCCGCACTTTGAGGAGAGATAAAGAAGAGAAGACCCGTGATTACGGAGCAGAACCTGGGTGGGGCTGCGGTGGGTGGTGCTGTAACGTCAATTGTAGATGGCACAATTCGCTCAAGCAGCGCTGGGGAATGGCAAAAACTACGCAGCCACCTCGCATCACCCCAAGAGGCATTGAGAATACCCGCCTCAGGAGTATGCACGCTGGTGGGTTGCCTTTTGTGCGCATTGCAGCATCGGGCTGACGATGCTCCGTCCGGAAGTTGTTCCACATCGCGCTGAGTTGTGCATCTGATCACCTTTCCTCTGAGTCGCATGACCGGCGTAACCGTTTCACCACTCACCGGCGGTGGTGCCCTCTCGCGGAAGTCCCGCGTAACCGAGTCCGCGAGGCAGTCTCACCTGAACAAGGAAAAGAAGTACCAAATGCGAATGTCAAAGTGCGTCATCGCCGCGATCCGGGGACTGTGGCGCTATAACCGTCCGTTGTCGGCACGGCCCTTCCATTCTGGCAGATGCGTAAGGAAACGAACCAGAACTGAACAGCAGAGCGGGATGAATACAATGATCTCCAGGGATAAGGACGTCAGCAACAAATGGATGATGGCAGAGCAAGCTCAAGACTGCGACATGAAAGGATGAGAGAAGCGGGTGGTCATTGTAGCATCACTCGGCCTGGAAACGACTGTATTGATGACCATAAGCAGTTACAAGCGTTTCACGGCGATGTTTTCGTCGGATTTATGAATGAAAGTAAAGACGCTCTAAACCCGACAGCAGGTAGCGTGAGAATTCCGACTTGGAATGCGCAAGTGCTATGGCCACGAAATGTTGGAACACGGCGGGATGGTGAGCTCGAAACCGTGCTCTCGACCAGCTGATACTGCAACTGTCATTGTCATCAGGTAAAGATGAGGGGCCTTTCTAAGGATCTAGGTTGTTATGAAATCGGTCTGGTCATGCAATGTGCATCAGATTTTGTTAGTCATGCCAGTAAGGGACACCCGATGACAAAAACACTCGCGCTCTGACATACATACTTCAGTCTAATCTGCACGCCTTGCAGTGCCTGACACCCCGAATGTACGCCGATTGTACCACGGGCTATACGAAGATGGGCGTCCGGCAGGTTGAGAGATCATAAAGTGGGAGCTGTTGGACGTCGAGACTTAGAGGACCGGGCATGAGGAACTGGATCGAGCTACGTAGGGCAGTGACACCCTGCATGGCCCCAATGTCGCACAAAACCCAGCGGTAGGGATGAGTGAATGTATGCACTACAAGGGCAGTGAAACCGATCGTGCTACGAGTATATGGCGCGAGGGATGCCAGCGACGGCGACAGACAGGACCAGATTCAAGTGTTTAGTGTTATTTGGAGGGGAAAACAATGCATTGTGTCTCGGGTAACGACACATTCATTCGAGAAAAGGAATTGGGGGCCCTAAGCATCAGGTCCAAGGGGTTACCGACAAGGAGTGTTCAAATATAAGGTATGTGTCAGCGATAATGATGAAGGCACGCGACTTGTTGATGAAGTTGAGAAGAAGGCTTTGAAGGTCCAGGTGTTGTACAGCCCGGCAAGCGGTGACGTCGGTGCTGTGGGAGAAAGATGCGATGGTGCCGAAGGAGTCGGGGTGCGCCCGGCTAGGGATTAGGGTAAGCGAGGAAGTGGGGGGCCGAACGGACGCGGAGCCTTCCCATGCGCCATGATCGTGGGTGTTTCTCGGTTCCTGTTCTATGTCTAGATGCATGCCCATGAGGGCGATCGTCAGTTTTGGGGAGCGCAAATAGCTTCTCCCATCCGAGGAGGGAGAGAGACAAGAGCGAGTGGATGGATGGTGCCACCCGAGGAAAGGGGTGATGTCAATGAGGTCAGTGGCTACGTCGTTGCTTGTGGGAAAGTGGGAATGACCCGCGTGTGCTCCTTCCAGCTGCATCAAGGCCGTCCAGTTTTTCGGAACACGGAACACGGAGACATGAAGCATCGTGCAAGGGAGCGAGATGACCTGTGGAGGTGGAAGGTGGAGATGCGAATCGGAACGATGCAGGCTCTCCATAACGCGTGATTATTCTGGCGGACAAGGGGTTGTCGCGGAAAAATAAAGTATCGGACGGGTCTGGTCTGGTCTGATCTGGCGATCCAGAGTCAAGATCTGGGGTACATTGCCTAATTTGGCATTTAGACCCGCGCATTTCGCTTTTTTTTCTTATTTTGCCCCCATTCTCTCTCCTCTATTTCCTCTCGATATTCACCACCAAGGCCTCCCGAGCATCAAGACCGCCCTCTCCTCCGTCAAAGTCCCCTGCGTGTGACTTTTTGTCTGGTAGGGGGTGCTGGCCGGGCGCAGAGAAGCTGACCGGATACAGCACAGAAGAGATCACCTGGCCTCGTGGTGAAAGCGACTCGCCTCAAAAGACAGGCATATCACACGCCTTTCGCTCCGCCGAGGTCCTGTCCGTGGGCTGTGCGGCTAAATCGTCCCAATGGATCAACATCAACACCGTTCGCGTTCCAGTTCACGGTCCAACCGCCCTTCACCTATTTGTGTCCCACCGGGTCACCTTCATAAGACCCCTGGCTCTCCACCCCGCTGCACTGCCCGTGCGCATGCGCATCCTTCGCCATCTACATCCTCATATCCATCCTCATCTCCCCCCAGCCACAGACACCTGCACTCGGCTATTACTTCAACTCCGCAAACCAACGAGGCAAACACCCTTTTTCTGCCCCACTATATTACCTCCTCTCTCTCACCCCTCGTCGCTCCTCCTCTACCCTTCCCTTCCCTTCATAGTCCCCTCCTCTCCTGCACTACCCACCTTGCTACAATGTCACCACAAGTACTCGCCCCTCCCCCCGCACCTCTTAGCCCACCCGCCCGCCGTCCCGTTCCGAGCGTCTCCTTCGCGAGACTCTCCGACGCGACCGTGCTGCCTCACTTTCCCCTCGCTCTCGTATGCCACACCCCGAGCCTCGTTCTGGCCGCATAGCAAGTACATCCGGCGAGATGTTTCATTGCGCCTGTACGGACAGCGATGACGAAGGCGACCATACCCATGACGCTTCCCTCCACGTCTCTCTCCTCTTCGCCAATGTGCCCCATCCCAGCAGCGGCCCGCACCCGCGCGTCAACATACCTCCAAGAGTTCTGTAGACGTGCAATCTCTTGGCCGCCGTCATCACTCCGACCTCAAGGAGAAGGAGCCTGTTGTACCCCTTTTCCACATGGCTCCTCCATGTCGCAGCGCAGCTCCGCAGGGCCCATTTGAGGGCTATATTTACGGCCCGGCCGTTGCTCATGCGCGCGACCGCCATCCAGACCGTGAGTCGGGGTGGAGTTCCGCCGAGGTAAGTGCCCAATGACCATATACCCTTTGCTTTTCTCCGGATGTCCTTCTCCACGCGGTGTCAGCCCCGAACCCCCCATATACCTTACCCATTCCCTTTTATCCTGTCGTTTCCTCCACCCTCCCTTGTTCTTCCGGAACCCTTGTACCCAGCATACTGATTTGACCCTCAATCCAGTCATCGTCGCTTCCTTCTCCCATCCCTTCCAACCACCAGCCATTGACACCCTCACCTTCACCTTCACCACCGACCTTCACTACCCTACCGGAAACACTATCGCGCGTGACGAGTTCTCGGGGACGTGCACGGCACAATACGCACCCGGCTACCACCGTACCATTACCCGTGCGCTCCGATCAACCCCCGCAGCCACAGCCACATTCCCACTGGCAGAGGCAACAAGTAACGCCACCGCCAACGCCGCCGACGTTTGACGCACGGAATGCCGCAGCGAAGCTAAGAACCATTGATGGCTACGTCTCCTTTGCGAACGTCGAGGGGCTTGGTGGGCCCCCTGGCGTGGAGGAAGAGGTGACAGAAGAAGACAGACGTCGCGGGTTGTGGTGGCCTTGGCGTGGGCGCACACGCAGTGGGAGCCTCGGTACCACATAAATCCCGTTTGCCCCCGAAAAGCGACATTCGACATTGTGGTTTCCTGCCACTTTTAGGCCCTTTTACACCCTCATACACTTACACATCATACACTTACATACATATCATGCCTCGGCCCGTTCACGTACGATGAAAAACGATTCAAGCAGGTTTGCGATGCAAAATAAGACTACAGGTATTAACACGGTTTAACGATTATTTGAGATGTCCTTTCCCCCAAAACTTCATGTTTTTCCAGAGGAATGTTAATCCTCCGTCCGAGTGTGGCGAAGAAAGTGAGTGGCTGGCAGCGGAAGATTGTAAGTTAATAGCGGGTGGTGTTCCCCGTGATCCAAGCCGATGGTGCCACTTTTTCCGCGTGGTTCTACCGACCACTGCCTCTCCACCCAGCTAATTCCACCGCTTGCGATGATCGCTCCGAACTGCGTGATTAGTTACTCCCTTCATGCCACATCCGTGTGATAGATAGCGCCGTGGGAAGGGATGTGCAATGGGTGGGGTTCTGGGCGGACGCACCCAATAGTGGCGCAGAATACAAAAATGTCGACAGTTCTGAGCGGAACTTCTTCTGAAAGAGTTGACTCACCCCACTACTGTACCCTCCGTCCCGAATCCCGGTCCTGCATCCGTTGGCGCCCGCGTGTATGCATTGTATCGTATCGATGGAAGTGTGACACGTCCACGTCTGTGTGATAGATGATAACTGTGGGTACATTTCTGATTCCGGGGATATATTTCAACCCGCTCACGAATCGATAAAATGATAAGAGCCACCGACAGACGGGAGGGGTCCACCGAAGATTAGCTCGCTGAGCTGGTGAGGGGGGCTAGGCTTGCTGAGAAGTGAGAAGTATGCGCCAGGCGTCGAAGCCAAGCTTTTTTTTTTTTTTTTCGCACTTGCTGTGGTGCCACTGGTGCGTGCCCGAGCCATCGATACGCAAGTGCGCAACATCTATTATCTCGGCGCATCTCGTGTGACGGGATCAGGGTGCGTTTGCCTGAGCAGGTGGCGCAAAACCCAGCACACCTAGGTATTCCGCTATCCGCCAGTTCCCTCCCGTTTGACCCTGACCCTCGTCAGCACAACATCGAGGGGTGCAAAGCAAAGCACGTTCGTGTCCCCTTCCGGCGGTCGTCTGTCTGCGGAAGCGGGTGGCACGGTTGATAATCACCTAATGATCATGCCCGTGGGTGGCTCCTTGTTGGGTTGGTTTATGTTCTCTGTCTCTGCGACGTAAACACAGGGGTCTTGCCGCACGCGCGTCGTGTTCGCGTTCGTTTCAGGGTCCTCGAGCCCCCCAGGTACCGCACAAACGTTGCATTGCATGGCAAGCCCCGGCTTGGTGACACACAGTACATTACTTCTCATCAAAATGCCACCATGCATGCCGCACAAACGAGGGATCGTAATATTGTTTTATAATTGCCGGGGAGGCGCGAAGTTTTTTTTTCGAAGCGTGTTTCTTCAGCGAGGCCCGATCGTTTGTCCGGGGTGGTTCGGGATCCCGGCCACGTAAACGGGCATGTCAGAGCGGAACGGAACGGAGCGAAACTCGCGGAACATTAGATTCGAGGCTCGTCCCCCACGGGCCGGATGCCCGAGAGAGGGTGACCGCTTGCCCTGCGCCTTGACGACGAAACGACCGACCCGAGGCGCAGGTGGGGACTGACTGCTGCGGCTGCGGCTGCGGGGGCGGGGGGCGGAAGGAAAACTGCGGGCGCTACGGCGGGGAGGTGTGCGCTTTGGACGAACTAGGAATTTTGAGTCCGACTCGGAGGTCGCGATCGTTGCGTTGATGCGTGATCGGGGGCTCTCGCTGCTACTCTATGGCACAGAACTGAACGTATATGAAAACGAGCAGCTCGCTCGGTCGCTGGCACGATAACAGAACAGGGTTCGCAATTCGCATGGTCTGGGGGCTGGGGCCTGTCTCGCGCCGGACCTGGTCATATGCGCGGCAGCAGAAGATTTAAGTTGTAAGTTCAAGTCGTGAATAATTTTTTTTCTCTTCCTTTCTCCCACTTCGATGAGGCGCAAATCTCTGAACTGATCCAATCACGTCCCAATTGTCGTTCCTTCGAATGTGCGATGGTAAAACGAACCGCGAACCCTACCATCTGGGCCATTCCCATTGGTCCCCTGCGTATCGGAAGTCACCTTGCGCCCGCCCGTACTTTGTACGTACAGATCATGTCTTCTCTTCTCTTCTCGTCCCATCCCTTTTATCGTCTTTGGCCCTCCTTTGCTTGATGAACGCCGAGGTACAGCGACATTCTCGTGGTAATTTCGTCCTTGTTTGGACCTTAGACGACCACCCTAGATCATCAAGTTGGCTCAGACGGCTCAAAACTGTTCCGCAATTCCAAGTTTTTTTCACTGCTGTTTTCCAGCGATGAGGAAAAGTCTTCGTCATCTCGAAGGCAGCGTTCGGATTTCGGAAGAACATCTTGTCTTCCTTCCTGCAGTCCACGTTGCGGAACCCGTCGTACGTACGTACAGTATGATCACGCCGAAGATCGTTACTAATCTGATTGTCCTTCCGAGTCTTCGTCTTCTCGAGGCATTCTCCACCCGCTTTCTCAGAAAAAAACTCAGCGCACGTTGGTTGACCAGACATGCAGTGGTAGAAATGCATAAAAGTACCGATGAGTCCATTTTTTTCGTGGTAGGACTGTCTGAGATCCGTCGTTTGTTGAAGGATGTACCAGATTCCATCATCGGGCTCTCCTTTTCGGCGTAGCATTCTACTCCATGATCTTTGCGCCTTTACAGCCTTGGGGTCGCCTTTGCATCAAGAGAGATACCGATAGGCGAAGATGCTAACCTATTTCTGATCATGAATGAAGTGCTTGCGTTGTCGTTTCTTGGTTCTCTTCCTCGGCGGCCTGCCCCGGAAATTAATCAAGCTTCCTTATTCCGGAGCAGATTCGGCCCTGTGTGATGTACGCAATACTTCCGCATGCCGCGGCGGTATGAAGTCGCCGATATCTGCTCTTACGTCGAGCGTCGAGAATCTGCCCTCGGTTTCCCCGCGCTCATCTGGAGCGGGCCTCGGAATAGCATCTCAAGGGTAACTCTGTGTCGCATTGGCGCATCCTTGGGCGCAATTGCGTCGCAACGCAAAGGCATAGACCAACACGTGTTCCAATTATTCAAACTCCCGGGTCGGTATATCTTGCGGCCACCTAATTCAGTTCACCCTCAGAGGCCGTTGGCCAGGGACAAGATGATTTAGGAGATCAGATGAGCGCGGACTCCGAAGCGAACCAATTTCGATCTATTCACGAACACGTTGTTTTCCTAAACCCCTCCAACCCCACGGTTCACGCGCGCCGAAGAATGCCCAATGTTCACATATAGCAACAAATCCTATGCCACCATTTGCGAATGATTTTTACGAAGCGGGCCCTTTCGTAGTCTCGCCTCGCCTCAGCTGATGAACGGTATGTTTTGACCTGGCCTCACAGGTCTCAAGTGACCCGGTCTATCTGGCCGCGCGGTACGCTTGCCAATTAATATGTGCATATATGTCCGAGGCGTTATAATGCCCACTATTCAACTGGTCCTGTACCTTGTTTTTCTGAGAAAATTGTACCTTGAGGCCGCCTAGGATTCGCTCGCTAGCGCTTAAATAACAAGGTTTGCAACCCTTATCAAAGTGTCAGGATCAATCACGAGCACGGACATCCGGCGGGACCGTACTTGCCAGTTGCGATTGTAACGACTGCTCACCAGTTCGTTGTTTCCCCAGGGGAACTGAACCTCAGAACGAAGCGTGGAGCAAATCTCTGGATTATCGTCAGCGCATCTCACTTCTGTTGTCTATTATGAGAATTATCTACAAGGTTTAGGATGGAGACAGTTGGGTCTCCACGCATAGATGTACTGGCACTCTTCTAAAAGTGAAAAGGTACTTTAGGGATGGCGAAAGTCACACGTGGTAAACCGCCGTGGAAGAAAGTCTGATTTTCAAATCGTCGCTCTAATCTGAGCTAATATCTGGCGGGGTTGAGCCCGAAATTCCCCGAACCGCACACACCCCCACGTTTTGTCAAGTAACTAATATGTCGACCAGGGCGCGAAGACCGGAAATGAGCTCGAGTGGGACGCCCGGGAAGACCGTCTGTTTGTGCAGGGACGGACACAGCGCAGTGGCGCAAGGTCGCAATGCAATGTGTTTTTCATTTACCGAGGAGTCCGTGACTGGCAGCCTCGATAATTTCCGGGGTATCTTTATCTTTATCGGCAAGCAGACCATCTCCGTTGATCTCGTAAGTTTAGGCGCTCCGCGCAGCGCTCACATTCGACCCATGGAGCACCACTGTTGTTTCATCTCAGACCTTTTTGCTAGGTGACGACTACGTACACGTTGAGCGCGGCTCGGTGGATGCGATGCGGCAGGGGATTTTTTTGCTGCGTCCTTGGCTTGGCAAAACGGCAATCCTCGGGCATAACTTTCAGTTTCAAAAACTTCAAACTCAAGCCCATCTACCTGGCCATCTGGTTCTAGTGACCGGGTCTGGCTCATTCGTCGCAAGCAGCTCTGTTTCCGTTCGCGCCTCACACCGCCGGTCACACTTCGAGTAGCCCTGCTTCCTTCTCCCCCGCTGGGCCGCTGGCCGCTGATGACGAGCCCTAACTCGCAGTGAGTGGCCTCCCTCTACGTTAAATTTGCGCCTTACCTGCATACCGATGCAATTCTGCTGCTTCACCGATCTCCCAATGAGGTAGTCCAACCTCCCGTACACGAATCCAGTGCCACGTGGACCGTACGTCCCATTACGAGACCGTTGTGATGCAGATCATCAAACCCTTGTCCTTGCTTCGTGACTATAAAGCTGAAATCGGCAATTAGTGGCCCCCATTTCCTCTGCCCCAGCGGTGAGCCCGGTCTGGACCAAAGCACTGGCATCGCATGCATCACTAAGCGAAGATCAACTTGAGCATTTTTGTCAGCGACTGTGCCTGCTTTTATCCTCCACTGTGCAAGCAGCGCAGGGGATAGTCACGTTTATCTTTCTCTGCTTCCGCTTGTAATTCAGACTCTTTGAAACAGTGAGTGCTCACGAAAAAGTTCGTTGGCAGGATAGGATGAACGGGTCGAGGAATCAGGTGCCGTTTTCGGCGATCTCTGTCACGCTAGGTGCACTATGGGGCGGTCCTTGCCTATCACCGCGACGGGTAGTGTTCGCCGTTCGTGGTGGACTTGGGGCTTTCACCCTGCAGTTTGGATCCGCGTATCAGACAACAGGGCTGGCTGGGTGGCACAACATCCACTGTATTACACGACGGCGCTGAAATGTCCCAAAACATTCCGTTCCGGAGCCTGATACAGTGGGTCTCATAAGCCATTCGTTGTGGACTCGGATGCTCTCTCGACAATCAATCGTCTCGATGAACTGCCTTTACGAGAACGGATCTCGGCCGCTTCGATTAGGGTAGCTTGGGGCCATTCGTTCATAATATGAACAATTGCTTGACGATCCTGGCTCAAATCGAGCATCGCTACTCACCCGCATACCTTCTTCAAGTTTGCCAACCGGTTCTTACTCTACCACATAGTCCCTCCGAGCCCGACCATCACCACACGAACGAGAATTATGGGGCGGTTGGCATCCAGGGGATGACCGCACTGGAGCCGCCTGTCTCATCAAACTACTCAGCTTGGCGGTATTCACGCTGCGGACGAAACACTTTTCTCTTACGACTACTGGTTCCTGGTTCTAGGACGTATTCTTCTTTCTTATATGCTGTAATTTGCAAGTTCGTGTGCGAGTTCGCTGACTTGTGCAAAATATGCGACGAGGACCAAGACGGAGCAGTAACTTCTTTTAAAACCACCCATGGGTCCGATACTGACATTCTTCTATCCATCGTGCTGTTATGGCCCAATTCGCGCTGCGTTTGGCTTCTGTGTCGCAGAAGTCCCTCCTGTCTGGTCCCACAATACCGATTCATTCATCACCACGCGAAGGTTCTCTGATATCGCAAGGAAGTGGACTAGAGCGAGGGATTTTGAGGGTGTGAAAGTCGACAGTACATTGACAAGGCGATTTCGCAAAGCCAGCTAGTGCTGGAAAACAAAAATAATCAAATGATGGAAGATGAGTTCGGGCTCATCGCACCTAACCGCACTAACCGGCTTCTTAGTGCTAGTTTGAGCACACCAGGCGCGGGCCACACGCACCCTTGCATGTATCGTCAAGGCCGCTTAGCGTCATATTCCGAGACATCACTCGTACAGAGCTGGTGGTGCCGTGAGCTCAGCTGTTTCTCGCCATCAAGCTTTCGCTCCGCTCCGCCATTCGCCTTTTTGAAAAGGGTCATTCGCTTCGCTTGGAAAAGAAAAGTTGGCATCCTCCACTGGCAGGCCAAGCCATATTGCTAAACCCCCGCAGAGAAGGAGCGGAACCATTTCATTATGCGATCTGGAGATCCAGAGATGGGGCCACTGCAGTGCACCCATATGCTTGTGTGGCTGAAGTTTTGTTTCCTCGTTTCGCTCGTCCACGGTTATCCGGGGTGGTCGAAGAGAGTCGCAAGTAATAAATACGGAATCTCCCTATACGCGAACATCTATCTATTGGCACTTCGCAGAGACGAGGATCAGCTAACGGCTATATGGAAAACGGAAAAGACTGTGGTCGCTAGTAGTACGGTGGTGGACGAACTACGTACCGCGTTGTATTCAAGACGAGTAGACGATGTTGAGATTTTAGCTGAGGATGGAGCGAGTGGGTTGCAAGAGAATGATAGACCACCAACCACCGTTCGGATCTACCGACGGAACAACACCTGCCAAGATTCAGTACTATATTCAGTACTCAGTTCGTGCGGCACTTGCCCGTGCCACATCCGAGTCGATCAATTGGCCACATTATGTTGTTGCTGTTAGCTGGACTTCCAACACACCTTTCAGGACTAGTGGACCCCTCCCGCCCTCGTTCCCGGGGAAGAAATGGCACAGTCTCCAAAGGCAGCCACGCCGAATCAAACGCATCTGCCGGCTTTCTGTTTACAGTCGTACATGACGATCGGCGAGCGTCATGTACGACTGAGTCAGTTAATGCACAACGCACGCACCGACCGAAAATTCGTTCTTCCTTCCTTGTTTTACGCCGCTAAGAATACAATCGTCAATAACTTTCCGAGAATATTGGATTTTCGGATTATTTCAGCTAAACTGGAGCATGTTTTTTCCGACCAGTTGCATCCCAGCCTTCTGTCGTCACACGTTGGCCAGAAGATTGAACTCATAGTGGTATCCAGGTCCCTCTGGCTCACACGTTCATCGCAGCACGCGGCACTCGGCTTTGGGAGAAAACCAGGGAGACACGAGAAATGATCAAAGCGGAGGACTACATATCATATACAGCAAGAAGGGACATGACGAGTTCGAGACAGAGTATGGATGGATTAAGTTCAGGTTCCACGGGGCACGGCGCTTTGGTGTAGGTTGATAACACAGTTACGCAAAGACGAATTCGAGAGGTAGAGACCCTACGCCTCTGTCATAGTTACGTCCACTGATGTTGTCCCATCCGCCGCTGGAAGGCCTTCAGCAGCGTGTACAGCTGCAGCTCCGTTCGACACGTCCTCCTCTGCCTTGTCCATCTTCGGTGCCGCAGTAGGACTTGACTCGGCGGGGGTGCCATTTGTGCCTGGTCCGGTCTCCTTATTTGCGCTGAGGATGACGTGCCATTTATCGACCAGCGTTTTGCGCGCGAGCGGAATTGAAATTCGCCATCACGCGGGATCTTGTCCGATTGCTGCATGTGTATATGGCGCATCACTTTCCCAATTTTTGAGTACTGCGGATCATCAATACAAGAGAATGAGAATGTTAAGGAATGGTAGGAGACGGACAGATAGGTAGTGGATGTTCATCTTGTCATACTGCTCAATAGCTGTGAACAGGTCATTGCATGCGGGCATTTCCTACAAACCTTGTCAGTCGCACAGAAAAGTCAAGGATGAAATCACACCGACCTCCGGTTTGGGACCGGTTCCCTTGTCATTCAAGAAAGTCTTCTGGAGTTTGTGTCGCCAATCCCTGACCCGGACTGCTTCGGGATCGCTTGCCAAAGCTGATAGGGTACATTAGATGGTCGAGTTGAAAGCGCCATAGTGCAAGCACGAACGGTCGTCGTCTTTTTTGGGTTTCTTAGCAGCCGGCGGCGAAGCCGCTCGTTTGCTTGGGCCTGCATCATCGTCATCATCCCCATCAGCCTCTGCGGCTCCATCATCCTCAGACTCGACGAGCGCCTTGCTTCGGGCGCCGTTGCGCTTACCGGCTGTCTTGCGCTTCACGGAGTCTGCGTCCTTGTCTTTCTTGGCAGAAGCCTTGGTGCGCACCTTGGACTTTGTTTCTGACTCGCGTTTACGCTTCTTAGACTTGGACGGAACTTCGTCAGCGTCAGCGTCACCATCCGCGTCCAACCCATCCGTCTCTCCGTCCAGTTGGTCGACCTCGGCGTTCGCTTCTTCCTCTTCGGCGCGAGCACGCTTGAGTTCTTGCTCTTCCTCCCACTTTGCAGGGTCGAGGGCGACTTTATAGCCATCGAGCAATTCACCGCTGCGCTTGCTAGGTTCATTGATGAAAGCTTCGATCTCGTGCGGCTTCAACCGGGAAATGTCCTTCGAGACAAGCCAAGCGCTGGACTAGCATTGAAATCACTGCACGGAGAAGGCTGCGATGGAACCTACTGGTCACCCTTTGGGAAGAATCTCACGCAATAAAAGGACGACTTTTTGTTCTGAGGACGCTCTCTGAGGACCTCTTTTGAGACGGCCTGGGGATCCACGACCTGGACACGATATAAAGATGCGCTGAATAAGCAGGAGGGTCCGAGGAACCATGGAAGGAGGACGCACCATGCCAGGCCAGGGAGGATAGCCGCGCACCTTCGCGAGGACAATATCGCGAAGCTCATATGATGTCTCCTTATCCGACTTTGAGCCCTTAACCATGATGGTGCAAACGCGTAGATAGCAAAAGAGAGTCGCGGTGAGAAAACGAGAACTAACGGTATGGAAAGGAACAGAGGAACACTAGCCGGGGACACCCACACCACGGTGAACGGAATGGAGAGAGCGAGCGAGCGAGACGAGCCAACGACGCTCGGCTTTTCCCACCGCGATCACCCGGAATCTGCCGGGGCCCGTGCGTCCGTGGGAGAATCCCCGTGCTTGTCCCAAACCACCATGTTCGAACCCATCCGTGGTGGCACCCGTGGCGGTCAGGCAGAATTTAAATGGGCCGATGTCTCTGCAGACAAGGACAGAGAAGTACCCATCTCTCCAAACCCCCATCTCTATTCCCCTGACAACCTCCGTCTGTGCAGAACTACCTTGGCCACAGCATCAATGCTCCCACCGGTCGGTGGCAGAAAAATAAGGATGTTCATTGGTATAATCGTGATGGAAAGTCATCACAAGAAGAGCGTGCGGAGGAAATCCGTGTTGTCAAGGAAGCGGAGGCAGAGGCGCTCTCCGTAGCGCTGTATGTCTCACAATCTCTATTTTGGCTTCTTGGGTATTCATCGAAACATATGCAGTGGCTTTGGGCCATCTAAGAAGGAATCGTCGTCAAGCACACAAGGTACGGGTGCCAATGCAATTTCAATCCCTCCCGCATCAGAGGCGAGTGTACATGTGAACCCCGACGCGGCAACAAAGGCAGCTGAGAAGGCCGAACGGCGACGACGCAGAGCGGAGCGCAAAGAGGAGAGAGCGGAGAGGAGAGCCGAAAAAGCGGCGCGCAAGGAACAGCATCGCTCCCACGACAGCAAACACCACGAGGATTCTCCACGCCGCTCTCGGACACCTGTGCGCCGGCAACGCGGTAGCCGTTCGCCTTCACCCAAACGGCACCGCTCCCACGACTTCGCAAGTCGTGATGATCCTCAGGGGGATAGATACCGGCGATCGCGCGACCACTACAGCCCGGGCGAGGCCCGTTATCGCGACCGCTCGCGATCGCCCCGTCGACGTGACTCTGGGAGACATTCAGACTTGCCGCCCCACCGATCTCCCCCCCATCGTGATTATGACGACGACGAGCGTGATGGTGAACGTTTCAGAGGCCGGCAGCAGTGGGATCGCAGCTCAAGACAACGCGCGCCTGGAGGTGGCCCGTGGAGACGCAAATGAGCAGGGGACTAGGCCGAGTAGGTCCGTCCTGGTGCTCTTCCGCTGCCTGCATCTGTGTTTGTTTTTTGCCCAACAGTCCATACTTTTCTGCTGACATGCACGAGGCATTGCAGGTTTGGCCATCTCGAGTACAAGCCGTTCATGTATTCTGCATATGCAACATAATATTGGAAGGATGACGACCCTTTCCTGACCATTTCCGTCACGACAGCATATGGGGGACATGGGGGAATTGACCTTTCCTCGCAAAGGGTTGGTTGTCCGACCACTCAATACCTTAGGACATAACCCAGCCTTCCCGTTGCGCATCAATTCCCCACGTTGCTTCTTAGAAAACGCCAGTTGCGCCTCTCCGTAGTGCTCTATCGTCGGTGTTGGGAGTCAATTATATGGGCCGTGCAGGGTCGCACTGGGTCGTGATCACACCCCCACCTATGAGGTATGATTCAATACAGATCTAGAAGGGTATGAATAGAGTCCAAGACGCAAGCTGTCTGGTCCAGGAACAGCAACACCACGCACAGGGACTGAAGGCCGGCTCCCAGCCTGGACAAGCATTGGCATGTAGCCACTGTTCCAACGCCTGGCAGCGTCTTTTTCTGGGCGCTCCGTACTCCTTCATGGCAAAGACCTCCTGCTGATGGTACTAGCCCACCATGCGAATTGTTTCCCAGGAGTGTCACTCGCAGGTGCGTAGACTAGGCCCAATTCTGTCGGTGCCTGGAACCCGGTCGAGGTCTTGTTGACTCGTGACGCGAGGCGCGATCCGAGAAGTATACATTTGCCGCCGAGTCCACTTGCCGTGGCCCATCAACGTTCCGTTGTACCCCTCTGCTTCTTCAGCACGCACAAGGGCCTGATGGTGCGTGTGTGTCTCACGGCATGGTAGTCCTTTCGCGCCCAAATGCATGGCGACAAGCATTTCAAATATCACTTTGGGGTTCTCCCCTGGTGTTTGTGTATCGCCCATAATGTATGGTGGTCAAGCCTATCCCCACTACGACATTGCCTTCTAGGTCAGGAATCTCTGCAACGGAGAGGTCGTTTTATATATATTACCCCAGATCCAGCAAGCATGGCTGAGAGGGCGCCCTTCATGGAGACCGTGACGAAGCCTGGGTACGGAAACCCCAGTTTTGAACGCCTAGTTGTGGGACAACAAGAAGGCTCGCAACCACGAGGCATAACTTTACTCCGTGTCGAATGCATCACTAGCTCGTTCATGAATACGGCACCGGCTGTCGCCGACATATCATGAGGAGCATAGGTGACCTTTTTGCCACCAATTTGGCGCGTCGAGCCTTCTCAAAACCTTCGCATATCTGAGCCTCGCCTCGCGTGCCGTGCCGTTAGTTTCCCATTTCCCACTGGTCTGATCTGAGCCAAAGCGGAGCCTGGTTTCCCCACGAATGTCAGGCTTTCGCCGGACGCTCCTCATTATCTCTCCTGTCACTCACATCTTGTTGTGCCAACATAAGCGTGAGAGAACTGCTCTCGTGAGCTTTTCAGCCACCGGGATTCCTCAATTTACGCCGAGTGGTCCAATGGCAGCTGATAAATTGCTTAAGGCGCGCCAGTCCTCCATTCAAGTTCAAGTTCGTGTGCTACATGCTATGGGGTCCCCGGCTGCCAAAGTCATTAAGAATTTCCATCGACAAGACGGTGGGGGTGTCTCCAACCCTTCCCTTCGAATGCATGGGACCACGTTGTCAGGTTTCGTCAGTCGTTTCCTCCTGCGGACATGGTGGCGCGGTGGCCACGCGTTGGGGACTCAGTTGTTGTGCCGCCCGTGGAGAAATTTTTAGAAAAATCTCAAAAATTATTACGTTCCTGGCGCCCCCCCCCAGACCCATGACGAACGATCGCAGAGGTTTCGTTTTGAGCACTAGCCACTATGGAGTATCGCATCGACCGATGGGTGGAAAGGTGCAACAGGCAACAGGGCAAACCCCGATGGAAAAGCGGCTGCAGTCTAAACCATTTATGACCGATCGTTCCTTGCGTTCTTATTTCCGGATAAGGACCGTGGACGACATCATCTTCCTTAAGGGATATCGAATAAATCGTTTTTTCGGCCTCACCTGATGGGCGTGCCCCGTGGCCGATAACGTCCGGTCATCGCGCTCATGATCCTTTCCTGCGCCGCCTGCAACACGGGAGCTTTCGACTGGCTCAACCTCCTGGCTATCTCGTTCTTGCTTTTCCCTATTAATTGGTGACGCACCCGTCCGCAATTCTGCATTTAGGTAACGCTGATCAGTTACCTGGTGACTTGGGTCTTCCTGGGCGACAGGTGGGGCCGATCCCCCGTTCCACCTCTATCGATAGCGCTCGGCCACTCGAGCACGCGCAAGCGCCCGTTCCGTCCTCCCTTAGGGACAACGAAACACCGGTTGCGGAGTTGGTCGCAACACGCCAACTTCGTATGGCCCAACAAAAATGAACGTGGGATGGGGCTAGTATATCTGATATCATTAGTACCTAGCACCGACCGCATCCTGTCGAGCAACCGCACGTATGGCTCGTCCTTTTCTCAGCCGTGGATACAAAAGGAGGTTGTGCAGGGTCACCCAGCACTCACCTTCCCGCACCTTCTCACACACGCACGCACCTACCTCACCTGCCTGCCCATTGTTCGAAGCCGCATCCTCTCACCAGTAGCCGCAACTCTTGTGACCCCGCACAAAACACGGGATTGAAACGATGGTGAAGACGGGCTTACCGTATATGCTCGAGGACAGGTCCGGCTCGCTGTCGGGCTCTGAGTTTGTCGACTTGTACGATCGCATGCATCTGCGCGTGAGGTGTACGCGTCGCGACCCCGACGGCGCATCGCAGTACGGGATATACAACATGTTTTCGACGCAGTGCGACGTAGCCGTCGCGACCCTCGAGTACGGCGCGGCGGGCGCGCTCGGAAACATCACGATCGTCGGTCCCGGCGGGATGCCGCGGACACACGCGATGGCTGCGTTTCTCGTGGAGGTCGGAGGGTACGTCCACTCTCTTTGCGCTATTTTGCATATAAGTGATATAACACACTTGTTTCTGGCGAACCGCTAGCCCACGCCACCGGAAATTCATCGCATCCGACGGGAAGGAGTACAGCTGGAGTTGGCGAACGAACGCGCGCGAGGGTCTCGAGTGGTCCGTGAGTACACTTTTATCAACTTGAGAACTTTTCGTTGCGGCTTTGTGAGCGAGTCGGATCTGAAACGGTTTTTGGCGACAGTGCGTCAATGCGAGCGGGCACACCGTCGCGTGGTATGTGCTGAAGATACCCGGCGAACAGTACACGAATTCGTCTGGGTGTATGTTCGGCGTCGAGGAGCCGTTCCCGCATCTCGCAGTGGGCAAGGGATTCGCTCTGTTAAAAGCCGAGGACTGATCAGCTGACGATGAGACCCCCACGTTATGACAGATTTCCTCGCGACGCTCTTGATTATGCGGCACATCTCAGCGCGCAGC
Organism: Russula brevipes; assembly: GCA_022496215.1. NCBI lineage: Eukaryota > Fungi > Basidiomycota > Agaricomycetes > Russulales > Russulaceae > Russula > Russula brevipes. Next base: position 18,527 of record WTXF01000203.1, read on the forward strand.
AACAACATGTAAAGGCGCGGCGGCGGGACGAAATAAATCGAAATCAGCGACACCCTTTCCACATTCAAGAACGAGATATGCGAAGATTTGATGTATGAACCTGTACCTGTACTCACGTGTTTTCCATTTCCCCTTTCGTGTTTTTACCAATTGTTGTAATCGCTACCGCATACAAGTATTTCAGTTGCTGCACCACGCAGAATTAATATCAATTGACGCTGCCTACCCTGTGCCGGCCGCGTGACTCATGCGTCGATTGCCGCGTGCTGCGGGAGATGGGATTCGTAATCCACGCGAGGGCAACCGGGCAACCCGCATTTGGGTAAAGTAGGGCCGTGCGCGTGCGTGGCGTGGCGTGGCGTGGCATGGCGTGGTCAGAGTCAGCCACAGCATTTGTGTGCGCACAGCGAATGATGAGGCGCAGCCAATGGGGCGCAGCCCCGAACTGCCCAAATGGAAATTTCGCCCATCCCGGCCTGGTACGTGGCGCTCTAATATGATGTTTTGACTCCCTTGACTCATACTCATGGATGGACCCCCCTCCCCGGGGAACGTAGCAGGGGGGGTTCGAGTCAGGTTAAGCGCAGCGCAATACCGACGGCAGCATGGAACACCGGTTATGACTGCGAAACCAATAGCCCAAGGTCCGTGTCGAGTCGTATCCCGACTCGCATTTAATTCTGGAATGTGCAGCGCACGTCGAGTCCATTATCCAAAAGTTTCCAATTTCCTACCACCAGTTGCCTCACCCCTCTCCACGTTATTCGTCTCGACGTCCGAGACTCCGACTCAGTCGCCAATGGGTCCTCCCACTGCACCGAGTGCAGGGTTGTCACAGCACGGCAAAGGCAACGAGGGATACACCGTCTACGGCAGTACACACCAAAACCGCCAGGGCGTCCCTCTTCCGAATCCCCATTACCAACATCAGAGTCATCAGCATAATTCATCCACCCATTCTGCCTCGACGCAGGCAGGAAGACCGGTCGCTGCGCGGCGTTCTCGGTCCGGACAATGATATTAACCCTCATTGGTCCACTCCACTCCACTCCATTCTCCAATCCAATCAATCCAATTGACAATTGAAACTCATTCCCCCACCCCCTTGTAAACACCAACAACGCATATCAATGGTCAGCGCATGAGTGCATGAGCACCCACGATCGAGCCACATTGCTGACGCAGTCGTACTACAGGACGGACTCGACTTTTGTAATGAAATTTCCCCGCATGGTATCGCACAAGAGTGCCGCCTTCTGGCGCGTGCGGTTCATTCCGTCTTCCCCACTTGGCAATACAATATTTTTCATTGTTGTGCCCTGGTGAGACTTTGATCCACCTCGACTTGATATAGCGTAGTGGTCCTCCCCCCCTCCACCCTCCGGCACACCGCATGCTTTGATGATGATGATGTACCACCACACAGCGGTCGTCGCGCAGCGCCATTTCCACGAACACACGAACGGACGCGGTTTCCGTCCGGGTTTCGCGACAACAACAGACGTTGCGAAGGGGGTTCCAGTTTCATCATCAAGGATTTTTTATTTGCCGTAGCTCTGGTCCTCGGGCGTTCATGCGTTCATGACGAAACGGTACGTGATCGATCAGTTGTGCGGGACAACTTGATTGGTAGCGTAGGCCGTGGAACAGCACGGCGAACAGTCCACGTCATCCTTTTCCCCCTCACCACCCACCCATCCCTCCGGTCTGCACGGCCTCCCACCCGAATAGAGAGTGGGAGTGGGGATGACAAGCGTTGCTCTTGTATGGGTACGGAGTACCCAAGGAACAATACTCTTTTAACCACGTAGTACCATCAATGTTATTATCCCCCCACCCACCCCCAGCCGTGATACACGCAATATATTTCACTATTCTTAACATGACGATAGTGACGGCTGAACAAATACACTTAAGAGACGCATCTTGATTACGCATCTATAGTTGGTTCTTCGAGAAAGAAAGTGAAACCGTAGGTCGGTCTGTCCTAGTTCTTCCCGGGAGATTGTCCGCGAAGGCGAAGCACCTCCGAGAGGCGCAAGCATAAAATGATTAGCCCAGAGCCAGCTAAGCCAGCTCTTGGCATGGCTGACTGTACACGATGACCGCCTGCAGACCGCTGGTTTGAGCTGCTAATCGGATAGATTGATACACCGAGGTCTACGAACGAAACTCTATATAAAAACCCGGTTCGGGGGGGTCGGTTGACGTACGGTCGCGCCGCTCAACACCGACCGCTTGCAATGAAAAAATAAAAAAATGAAAATAAAGAGCGCGAAAGGGCACACCTGCCGTATGTTTAGGCAAAACCCTTGCGAGCATTTTTGGTCTGGTTTTCAGGTCAGTCAGGGTCAGGGTTGGCAGGCAGGCCCGTGACACATCCTTCAAGCTTCAGGCTTTCAGGCACCCCAACGACCCTGCATCAAACATCTCGGCGGGACTTATAAATGGCATCTAAAAAAATATTGATTCATGATCGCATCAAGAGCAATTCTTTTTTCCTTGAACGGCCTGTAATGGCTCTAGTATAAAACCATCGGACTCCAATTGCAGTAGTCCCCGCCTGGTCCTGCCATGGGGACCCCTTTCTGGATGATCGATTTATGCGCGGTATTTGGAGAGTTTTATGAACTACATATTAAGCGGCGCATTGCGTTGTCGAGAGAAGAACAAGGCACCAACAACAAAACATGTATCACAAGGTTCACCGTGTTACATGACATGGAGAGTGTGGCAAAGATGCATACATAATGGTGTCATCGTTCTCCTTTGCTACTTTGTTTCGTTGTTGTTCCATGATACAGTCATACATATAATTATCGTAATAAAATCCATTCTAATCATATTACAACAATGTCCACATACCGAGTAGCTCCAAAAGGTTACACAAAGAAATGACAGATGTATGATGGGATGATGATGATGATGATGGCCTTGGGACGTGAGATATAGCATTACGGATATATATATAACCCCGGGGGGTTCCATTCACACGCGGGGTTACACAAAGCAAGTCGACAGCGAATATGATACGACAACCTTAAAAAAAAGGAAAGCAAATATGCAGGGAAGGCAAGGAAGAGAAGATTGCGACAAAAGTAAACTGGCAAATAATGCGGTTGCGCGCGCGCGTGCTGTCATTACCGGGAAGAAGTCATCCCCCGTGTTACTGAGTGGTGCGGCGAAAGTTCCGGTGGCGTAGGGGGTAATGGAGGGGAGATGCCGGCACTTGCACACGCCTGGGAAAGTTGTGCACGTAACGCTTTGCCTCGCAGGTGGAACGCTGGCGGTGCAACGAAAAAATATGTCTCTCAGAAACAGATCGACGCATGAAGGGTAAACGGAGGGGCCATTACCTTGGCAAGGCCAAAGAGAGTTGAGTACCTCGGCCGGCGTCAGGAATGTCTTTGCAAGCTCCAGCGCCCGCAAGAGGTCTCGATCACCTTCCCACAGTGCAAGGCACCTGGAAACGAACGAAACCCAAATTCGAGATGGGGACATCACGCTGAAGAAAAAAACACGCACGTCGCAACTTGGTTGGCGAACCAGCTGATGTGGATGGGGTGGCGAAGGACGTGTGCGGAAGGGTCGGTGAGACGTGCAAGGGGATTCCTGATGCGTCTCGCCACTTGCTCTTGATAGAATACTACCAAGGAGGCACGGCCCAATCAGTATAACGGAGGAAGCCGAGATGAGCGCAAAAGGGGGACCACTTACGCCACTCCTCGGCCAATCGGCGGTTCCAAATGGGTTTCGTCCTGATGTCTAGGTCAAGGAGAATACTTAGAGAAGGTTAGTTGAGCGTAAAGGCCGGGACGACAAAGTGCACAAATTGTACCTTCGTGTGAGATACGTAACCTCAAGGCGGATACTACACACGACCATCAGACCACGGTGTGGAGGATCGCAAGCCATTCGACCACTCACTTAGAAATGAACTCGCGGCACATGTAAATCAGTGAGGTATCTATGTTGCAGACGTGCGCATCCAAAGCTTCTTCCAGCACGCGCGTCTCTACAAATGCAGCGCACGCAATTCGGGTGCGTTCCTCCGTCGTAAGCCGCTCGTCCCAGAAGCGCACGGTGCAGTTCCAAAGGAGCATGCTACGGCAGTAGAGGGCCCACACGGTATCTTTTCCCGAGTGGAGGGCGACGTATTCTCGGCGTTGGTGGTACTCTCCGGGGAAGAGTAAGCGGAACTGACGAACAGTAGGGTTCATCCCGGCTCGATGAGTAAGAGGTTTCGGGTGAATGACAAGCCGAGGATGAGAAGACGACATACATTTGATGGGTCGACTAAGAAAAGGTTTAGAGGCTCGCGTTGCTCGGCCGCGCGCGCAACGGTGTGATTCGAAACGAGAACAAGGGCACTCCAGCAAAGGCGGCGTGTCTCTTCCGACTTCACTTCTGCCTCAGTCCATAAGGGGTCCCATGCGGGTTGGAAGGACCAGGCAGTTGATCCGTCAGCTGGTGACGTGGTACATTCACATTGCTTGGGCGGTGGGCGCGGATGGGCAACCGTTGGCACCCCAGTCGAGTGGTCAAGGGTATCTGGGTCACGTGCGTCTAGGGCTGTCAGCTGCAGCGCTTCAATGATCTTGTCAAGCAAAATTAGCGCAGCTTCCACGCTGGCGTCATCATGCTGTGGGTGTGCTGATGTCTCGAAGAGGGCAAGAACCATAGCTGCCTCTGCGAGACCAAGGTCGATCCATTGTAAATTCCAGGACTCGCGGAGGTGCGTTTGCGCAGCATCACGAAGCCTCAAAGCGCGGGCACGGCCATTGGCGCCAAGCTCGATCTCGCTTGACCTGACAAGCGTTGCCATCGCTAGGCATGCATATACTAGCGCAGGTTGCAGGTGTGTCCGTGCACCCGAATCAAACAAGTCACGAAGGAACCAGTGAACGTTAAAGAAAGTCAACCAATGGCTGCTAGAAGTGAAACTGGATGTGGAGATGAGGACCAAGCATGAAGAGTAGATTTCACGCCGGTAACCCGAAGGCGGCATTCAGGAGCTATACTCACAGGGAATTGAGATCATTGGTTATATCCTTGAGACTACGGGTAACAATAGACAACAGATTAAGCGTTCGCTAGTGATGGAGAAATATATGCGCGCGTCACTCACGCTTGCTCCCGTGTTTGGGCGTAAGTGTCGAGAAGGTCATCCCACCACACTTTACGTGGGTACTGAACGCTCGGCGCATCAGCGAGGAGCGGCGAGGGATCTCCATATGACGATAGTTCGGGAGAGCGAAGACCTGGTTCGAGAGGAGGAACGAACGTCTGCCCTGACTGAATTTCGTGCCGTGAGGTACGGGGCGTTGACGTTGGTTGCGATGTCGGCGATGGAGATGGCGACCTCTGTGGTGAATTGGTGTTATCGATTGGTGAATTGATGTAATCCATTGGTGAGTTGGTGTGATCCATGCCAGTGAGGAGGGTGCTCGAAGAGCAAGGGGGAAAGAGGGAGGAAAGTGCTCACCCTTACATAGTAGGCCTCGGGGAAGGATGCGTCTGGAAGTGAGGTAGATGCAGTGGGGGGCTGCTCTGTGTCAACCTTGCTGGCTTTCTGATGTGCTCGACCAAACCTCGGCATGGCCACGGGAGAGATCTCATACTGATTAAAACTTGCGTGGGCGTTTGTACCCTGGTCGACTGGGTCAGCTCGCCGTTTTTTCTTCGGCTGAGGGTCAGATCCATCCGATTGACGCTTCTTGCAGGAGCGTTTTCGCGTGCCAGGCCGTTTGTCTGGCCCTCTTCGCTTGGGTACCTTGTCGTATACGCATTCATTACCGCGCTTGATGCAGTTCTGACAATTAGGGCGAGTCGAGTCGCAGCGAATCTTGCGTGACCGACTAAAGGGACCGCCGGTTATGGATAAGCTTGGGAGCGGGCTTTTTGGTTAACAAGGCAACAGTGATGACGCACCACTGTCGGCAGGCGATGACGCCGGAAGAGGCATTGCGTGGAGGACCGCCTCTTGAAGATGAAGGGACGGATGGATCATCATCATTTAGGACTGACGTGGAGGGATCTATAGTGTCCGTGGGAGGTATAGGGGCACCTGGAGTTGCGGATGGGTGGGACGGATGGAAATGTGAAGAGCTGCTGATCTGAGGAACCGATGGGGGGACATCAACCGAGGTGGTTGATCTACTGAGGGCCGAGTTCATGAGCAAGGGGAGGCAGTGTGGCATGGCGAGGTCGTATGCGGAAGATGTTAATGACTGGGAGTGTGATTGAACGGAGGCATTATAGCTCATGGCTGTGTTCGAGGGTTCTTTGGGGAAGCCTTGGTGGTGCGCCCCAAAACCCTGTGATTGTACGTAGCATTGAGAATTGTAGGGAGGAGCGATAAGGCTATCGTGAGGCAATAGGCAATCGGGGGCTATTGGCTGATATCGGGCTTTGTGGAGGACTGGGATGAGCGGAACTGTGAATAGATCGACTGATGGACGCACATTCCATGGGTAGAAAAGCAGCGAGCGGCTGTTCAAAGACAGGCGAGTAAAGTTCAGATTCCTCTCCGCTGGACTGGAAGCCCTCTGTCTCTGGCTGTGCAGCTTTGGGAAACGGAGTGTACTGATCATAGTCTGAACTAGTGACCATGACAGAGGGACGGGGACTGGGCAGAGCCGCAAGGATATGCTAACGGAGGGACAAGGGGGGGTAAGCACTAGCAGGAACTGATGGAGGCGGGAGTACAGGGTTAGAGATGGAAAAGGGCACGCGTATTATGGATGGAGCCAATGCGAGAAATATCTGATGGCCACGGGGTTCTAGTCGTCATAGACTAGGAATATGACCATACACGAAGAAAGCAAGAGAGGGAGAAGGGGAGAGAAGGCTTCGTTCATTCACCTCCGATGGGCCGTCGAGGAATGGGGACGAGAAGGCCGGGGGAGGAGGACTGGGAGATCTTCAGAAGCTCACTGGTGGGCCCAGTGTAACAAGTGCTTGCTTGTATGCGTGCAGCGGGTCGGGTCGAGGCTTGCATCCAACCCAACCCAATCTTGCCGTTCCCCGTTCCCCGTTCCCCGTCTCCCCGTTCCCCGTTCCCGTTACCCGTTCCCACACGTGACCCGATAATTTTCCGAGCACGTTCTGCCCACACCTGCACCCCCGTTCCCGTCTGCCGGCCCCTGCCCTGGCACAAAGTATGGTGACGATGGAGGAACTCGGAGTACGCTTGCTCCACTCGTCTGACGGCCCATTGCCGGAGAAACTCTGGACTAATCCGTCAACGGACGAGCGCTGGACCGCCAAATGATGGCTTCTGCTTATGGTTTTTGGGCATTCGCATTCAATGCCGCCGCCGAGCAGGGGATCACTCTGGCCCTGACTATTTCCTTTCGCGGCAACAGAGGGAAGCTGCACCAAGTTGGCGGTCATGGCCACACTCCGAACAGGTGGGTCGTCTTCGTAATCTCCGCGAGCTCGCGGCCTCGCCTCCTCCATCCGGAACCGCATCTATCCGCGGGTCTCTGGGCTCGGGTTTGTGCTTGCCCATGCGCTTGTGCTGTTGCTGACTCCCCCTTAACACGGCAATTTCCCGCGCAGCTTCCGGAATTCTCCTAGCTCCGGCCGTCAGGGACATACAGTTCACAACTTTCGAGTGCTGGCCGTAAACTTTCTCGTAAACTGTGCGTCGATGGCACAGACTATAACGTTCCCTGCTTGGTCTAACGATAAAGGCGTGCTGCGCCGACGCTGGTTACAAACCGACTAGAGGGTATTTCCGGACATCACCCAACTGGAGGGGTGTCACCCTGGCACTCGGCACGGCACGCACATCAAAAAGATGTAGGACGCGCATAAGTAAACGAGATGGGCGGGAACAGGAGTAAAATATGTGCGTCGGAATCAGTCACTGTACAACATGTATTCAGAGAACTTTCACTTCCGTCCTGTGGTCCTCAGAGCCCAAGATCATCCCCAGTAGTGTGTGATTGACGAGTGCTTTTTCGGCCCTGGTGAGGGTGCGCGCTGGCACTTGCCACAGCATCCCTAAAGCCTTGGGAATATCGCATATTATACTTGGCAACATCGTAACGTAAACAGCAAATGTATGATCCAAGAATCTCACCTGACACCATATATTCTAGCGACCATAACTGCGGCGCGACTGATCGCAAGAGGCATGTGCGGGCTGGTTCCCAAACAAGCAAAGTATCCAGCGGTTCGCCGCAGCACCAAGTACCAGTGGCGTGATGTAAGCAGGCAGACAGGACGACAGACCAGGTCATCAGACATCTGACGCGTAAGCCGTCCGGTCGTCTCGGGTGCTGACAGGTGGTGGGACTACACCTCTCCAACCATCAATGAGCAGAGCAGAGGGCATAGCTCCCCGTCAAGGGTCGAGCGATATATTTCGCCCTCGCTAATCGGACGATTGATGCCTCACCGTCACGCTTGTATCTTTTCTGAAGGGATCACATCGCACTAGTAGGGGGGCCATGGTGCGTGAAAGCAGGTAGTCATGGGTCGGGTCGGAGGGGACACGCAGAGGATAGTCTAAGCTTGTTGAAAGTAGGCTAAGCCAAAAGTAGAAAATGTGAGATGGCGAAACAAGGCACCAGTCCTGGAGATGTATAAATCCGGGGGCGTGCGGCCGATACCCGCGTACCTTGGGGGTTAGGGTGATGGATCAGGGGAAGGGATATAGCGCTGAGGCGTAACATTGGGATGAACAAGTAAAACAGATGTTCTGATTATTCCACACCACAGTTACAGTTACACGCCTTTACAGCATGTTTGGGGCGTGGGTGAAATATTTTCAATGCGGACCGGGAATAGCCGGTCGCAATCGGTGGTGGCAGAGGGCGAGGCGAGAGGCGAGGCGCAGGCAGAGGCGAGTCCGAGTCTGCTGATCTGCTTCACTGGTGTGATGCAGCACAGCAACCCGTCTCCGTCGCCGTCTCCCTCTCCTGCCTCTCCCTCTCCCTCTCCCGCGGGCTCACTGCCACACCCAACCCTGGCTGTCCCTCCGCTCAACTCACCATGTCCTTCTTTTCATTACTCTTCTGCTGCTTACGGCCCCGTCGACATTTCCTTCCCGTGAGTCGCCTTTTGTGGTGCTTTTTTTTTCCCATGCGCCACCTCTAATTACCCTCGCTTAGAATGAACCCGATGAAAATACCCCTCTCATCCCTGCTTCTGATGATGTTCAGTGCGTCGCTTCGGATTACCCAATTCTCTACCTCACAGATGTATCCCCTTCAAGGCCGGCGGCGCGGCACATCGTAGACCCACAGCGTATGAAAGAACGCCTCGGAGTGATTGTTCGGGCAAAAGAGGGGTAATTATACTTTTTTTTTTTGGCGCCCCTTCCCCCCGTTCCCCATACTGATCCCATAAATTTACCGATTTACTAGCAAGATGGTCAACGTCAACGCTCCCTTGCCGTTCAACCTGAATAACAATAGTGCCAACAACAGCAAGTCCAGAGTAGGCCGCCTCCGCACACGCTCACCCCAGCCGTCGCTTGACACGGAGCGGCAGTCCGTCGTGAGCTCTGCATCGGCGGCGGCATCCCATGAATTAGACGAGGATATGCGCTGGCCGACGCTTAATGTCCGTATCGTTCGGGGTGGGAGTTCCCTCGCGCGAGGACGACCAATTACGCGTGATGCTGTCATGCATGAGCGCAGGGCTGAGGGTGCAGAAGCAGGAGCAGGAGCAAGAGCAGAGGAACCCTCAGCTGAGGCGCAGTCGGGTGTGGTGCGTACCGAGTCTATCACCTGCAACTTTCACTAGTTACCTCCCACTGGATTTGGGCTTATGCCCTACGATCGCAGGTAGGGGGAGCTGGGGACGCCCTTCGGATACCCAGCACAGCATTTAAAATCCAAGACGTTGGGTCGCTTTCCCGGAGCTGGGGAGACTGAACCTGACCCATGGAACACAATCAATCATACGCAATCGCGCGCATTTTTTTTTCGGCATCATGACCTATCATATCATCCATCCATTATTATATTTTTTGCTTCACCCGCGACAACCTCCCATCGCGGCACATCTCTCGGTTCGCATCTTTTTGTATCCACGCATGAGGAGCACAATGAATCGCCTGTAGTAATCTTGCACTTTCTCGACCTGCATTGCTTTTGCCCTGCACATAAAGATCGGCGTTGGCTATGGCTTGCCCTACAATACGAGTACTTGGAGTAATCAAGGAGGTATTGTAGTTACGAAACCAGTTTATCAAAATTGCATTTGAAAAGTGATGCGACGATCCCCTGCTAGTGGTACTACTATGGAATTGATGTAGTCACAAGTAGCATCGGGGGGTCATGCTATCAGTCATTCATCCTAGGATTGTCTAGCCAGGACAGGCTATATTTAGATTACTTTGACGAAACACGAAACAGGCGACAGTAATATTGTTCACACGTTATCATACACTTACAGCAGATAACATCCACATCGACTAACCAATATCTCGTAGGGTCTGGACAATCAATAGTTGTCCAGCACAAATTGGTAACCTCCTCTTAGTGACCAGCTTGAAGTTTCAGTGCCACGGCGGCTTGGTGATTCAGATGATGTTGACCGAACAGAGGAACGATCAATATTTCTCATATGATACGTGAACCTTGTGCGTTTTTATGCGACTTTCCCAGGCAACCCACCTGATTATTATTCGCACGGCTTCGATTGTTTCGTTCGGTTTCGGTTCGGCAAGGTGTGTGGGCTGTCCCGTCACGTTATCGGTGAGGTGAGGTAATGCGGCTAGGACAGCGAGAGAACAAAAAGAAAAAAGTCAAACACGGACATCGAGCACCGGGGATGTCAAACCCCACAGACATCACCGCAGAAGACGACAGGCAAATGTTGAGGTTCGGATAGCCCATGCAGCCCAGCTCCAGTGCTTCGACGGGTTTGTATTTCCTCACAGGCAGGCAAGAAAAGAGCAAGATCGCGCGCCCCCCCCTGAGCGAGTGCAAATTATTTTTTCCGTCGTGCCTGCTGGATTAAGATTAAAGGGCAAAAGGAGACGGTGCAGGGACGGGGTGTCACCATGTCACCTGCTACTCCAGTCTCCAGTGGCAGTCTGGCGCGCGTCAGTGTTCATATATTCATTCGTCGCGTCCTCCCTGGAAACGATTTTGACAACCGGCGCGGGGTCGGGTCCAGTAAGAGATCCAAACACAAAACACAACGCCCTGAAAACGGCATGCGAACATTGCAATAAAGATGTTTTTTGCCCAAGATCTGTGTGCAAAAAAGGCGGGATTAGCCTCGTCCTCGAGCGCAGGACGCGTGGCTGGCTAAACCCGAATTAGCGTAAATGACTTTTGTGGTGGGTGGCAAAACAGTAAAGAGAATAGTGTGTCGTAGAATTGCGTTGTGAACGGAGCTCTCACATTCTTCAGCAGTAGACCTGGGAAGTGCGTTTGTGTGCGCAACGCTCTGGTGCGGGGGAAGCTGCCCTGTTTGTCTATGTTGGGGGGATATTGGTGATGAGGATGATGGATGGCATGTGCCGGCGGTTGCCCAAGGCACCTCGCTTGATTCGTCAACCCAGGTCAGGTGCCACAGCAGCGACGCAGCATCCGAGATCACCGACGCCCCACATCCCAACCCGGGAAGGATATATTTCATTCATGTATACTTTTGTGTGCACGTCATGCGCGTCATGCGGCGTGATTTTCGCTTGCGCACGCTCCACAATAACAATAATGACACCATGAACATTACTGTAATCCTCTTGATGCACCTCCCACGCGTATCGCTTTCGCAACAGAGTTTGGGTTTCTCGTCAACCACAACGTACAGTTAGTTCCCCAGAGGTTGGCGGTATCTACAACCTGCTCGCGGGTCTCGGCTCGAGTCACAGCTTTCCTCTCCTTTCAGGTGACCATCGCGAGCCCTCTCTGTCCGTCAGATTAGCACATTCTCCTAGCGTTCGACCGTGGTCTGCCTCCAGCGATGTGGTCACGCCACAGGCGGTCGCTGATCGTGGCCACGGTCCTTCCCTGGGCTTCTGGCGTATGGCGTATATCTCGAAGTCGAAGTCGATCCGACTTGGGCCCAAACTTTCAGTCCAGGGGGGCGCACGCCCTCCGCATGATTTCCATGCGTTTCTCCGAGTGGTCTTCGAGAAGCGTCCGCTCTTACGCCATGTTCTGCTCGGCTGCTGCGCTGATCTTCCCCGCTTTATCGCCAGCTGTATTAGTTCCTGAAGAAGACCTTCCTCCCACGGGTCTTTCGTTTCCCCCCTTTTGCCGATGCGAGGGCATCACTGGACCCTTCTCGCTGTCGCTCGACGACTGATACGTCCGAGAATGGACTCGCTGATTGCAGGGGTGGCACATTCAATGCTGTCATAGATAACAAAATTTTTGCATGATTGGTGTATCAGAGCATATGCTTGACTCGAGAAGAGCAGTAGACTCTACATCAAAGAAGTGGATCCGTCCGACATGCGCGACGCGACCTGAGTGCCCTGGACTTCTGAATCGTGATGAGCAGATAACAACAGGGTTCACGACGAGAAACGGTGATCCACGGCTCATGGATATCTTTTTTCATGCGTGGCACGAGGAAGTTGGTTTGGTCCTTCAGCGTCATCCAGAAATCTTGTCCAGAACGAGAAGAGGGCATGCAGATCCGACGCCCTAGCGGACTTGGTATCGCAAACAATTACAATTACTGCAATCGCACCCAGCCGCACCCATCAGCAGATCGCCTCAAGTAAGAGCATTTCTTGAAGTCAATATTTTCCATGACGGCCAGATGTATGAGCTGAGTCGGCTGGACCAATCACTGTCGACATGACAGGGGGTAATGAAATCGCAGTGCCATTTGGTCGCGGAGCTCAATTTACATCAATGGTGTTGATGCGAGAGAAGGAAGCCTGCTTGCGAAGTTCTTGTCGGTGGTGACGTGGACCAGCAGCCACGCTGTATCAAGTACGTGACTTCGGCGGACCGTTGGTACCGCATGGAGTCCATGGCTGGCAGATGATGATTTAATGATTCCTTGTTGGTTTTCATCGACGACACGAGGGGTTTAGTTCGGAGGGACCCATCGACGGTGCTATCATGATGATGCTCGATTTTCAATCGTTACACGTGTCCTCAACGCACAAAATGAGAAGCGTACCCTCTATTGTTCATTGGAGCATTGGCCAGTACAGATGAAGGAGAACTTTCATTGCCCTATCGATGTCGTTGTGCACCTTCTACTCGTTAAACGGGACGATGATCTGCGCGAACGAGTTAACCATGACAAATATGCCTGGCACAGCATTAAATTTCGGACCTCAGTCTCTTCCGTGGGGGTAAGCTTGAACTTTACTTCGTCGTTGCCTCTGTATGGAGAAAGCGACTCGGGGGCTTTCTACACCGGCAATGGTGCTCAGAAGCTGCGACGCGGCCATCGCCCTCGGATGCAGCTTCTATATCCTGACCTTCTCCGTTAGATACTTGATACATGTGTTAAGAGCACACACATCCGAGTCGGATATTGGGATGTCGCTCTTGCTGTCGTAGCTTGAGTGCGGTGATCGGAGCGATGATAATCCATGGAGAAAGGCCATGGAGAAAGGTTAGGGTTCACAGGTCATTCAAAGATGATTAGTTTTGCCAGTGGACTTGACAACGACCACAGCAGAAACGTCCCATGAACACTACTGACTGACCAGGGCAAGTGGATCCTTCTACAGAGTAGTCTTGTCTCATAACTTGAAGTTGACAGGTATGCTTGTCCTCCCGGGTTCCTCAGCCGTATCAACCGCCAGGCGCGGCGCCTTACTTGCGCAAATCCGCAAGAAAAAACCAGCCGTCGTCTCCGTGGACGCTATTTACATTCACCTCGTGCACAGCGCCAGCAATGACGCTGAAACCGAACTGTTGCAACCCAATTCACCTTCACGTCAAATACTCAATCGTCTCCTATCATACGGCGACGACATCACACTTCCCGAGACCCGGCCCGCCTTTGAGGAGGGTTCTGGAGTCGTATACATCCTCCCTAGGCCGGGTTCTGTCTCACCGTGGTCAAGTAAAGCCACAGATATCTCTGCGTTATGCAACTTGGCCAATCATATCAAACGCCTCGAGCGCGGCGTTGCTTTCGTCATACGAATTGACGAGGGTGCCCTGTCCCAAAGTGATCTCGACCTGTTCTCTGCCGATATCCACGACCGCATGACTCAGACTGCATCGTTCGCCGCTCCTTCTCAAGACGCCATTTTCTTGGAGTCCAAAGCAGCCCTACTCCGTACAGTAGATATTTCCTCGACAGACACGTCATCAAGGGAGAAACTGGAACGTGCCAATAAAGAGCTTGGCCTCGCCCTTGCCCCGGATGAGATCGATTACCTTCTTGACGCGTTTATCTCGGGCAGGAATCCGATTGCACGCAACCCGACTGACGCCGAGCTTTTCATGTTCGCGCAAGTCAACTCGGAGCACTGTAGACACAAGATCTTCAACGCTTCTTGGACGGTCGACGGGGTCCCTCAATCAATCTCCCTCTTCCAAATGATTCGCAACACAGAAGGCTTGCACCCTACAGGGACCATCTCTGCTTACTCAGACAACGCAGCCGTCTTCGAGGGTATCCGCGCACCACGTTTTGGTATCTCCCTGGCATTGTCGTCCATCCCCAATTCCACCACCAGTCGTCTGTATAAAGAGGACGAAGAAGAGATGCACGTGTTAATCAAGGTCGAGACACACAATCACCCAACGGCCGTGTCGCCGTATCCTGGTGCCGCCACGGGCTCGGGTGGCGAGATCCGCGACGAGGGTGCCGTCGGTCGTGGCTCACGACCAAAGGCGGGCCTCACCGGCTTTTCAGTTTCCAACCTCCTCATCCCGGGCTACACGCAACCCTGGGAAGAGGACTTTGGCAAACCAGCCCACATCGCCAGCGCTCTGGACATCATGATCGAGGGCCCTCTCGGCGCAGCGGCGTTCAACAATGAGTTCGGGCGGCCCGCGCTGACGGGATACTTCCGTACGCTGGCGGAACGCGAACCCGGTCCGAGCGGCAAGATACGAGGCTATCACAAACCGATCATGCTCGCGGGAGGTTTGGGGAACGTGCGTCCGCAGTTCGCGCACAAATCCGGAATCACGCCCGGCGCAAAGCTCGTCGTGCTCGGAGGACCAGGGATGCTGATCGGGCTCGGGGGTGGAGCGGCGTCGAGTCAGGCGCTAGGCACGGGCGACGCAGCGCTCGATTTCGCGTCCGTGCAACGGGAGAACGCGGAGATGCAACGGCGCTGCCAGCAAGTCATCGACGCGTGCGTAGACCGCGGTGCAGAAAACCCGATCCAGAGCATCCATGATGTCGGCGCAGGCGGGCTGTCCAACGCGTTGCCAGAGCTGGTACACGACTCCGGTTTGGGTGCCATCTTCGAGATTCGTGACGTCCCTCTTGCGGATGGCTCGCTCTCCCCATGGAGATATGGTGCAACGAGTCGCAGGAGCGGTACGTCCTCGCGATGGACCCGGTATACGAAGACACTTTCCGCGCAATCGCCGCGCGCGAACGCTGTCCGTTCGCTGTAGTCGGCGTCGCGACCGATACGGACGAGCTCGTGGTGACCGACCGCCTTTTCGGCGGCGATGTGATCCGCCTGAAGATGTCCACGCTCTTCGGCAAGCCACCACGCATGTCGCGGAGCGACTCTACGCGCGTTCCGGAGTGCGTTGCGTTCGACGCGACGCTTGCCGCGTACATCCCTCGGAGCCCCGACTCCCGTGCGGCTCGTAGAGGCGGTCGCGCGCGTGTTGCGCCTCCCGAGCGTCGGCTCCAAGGCATTCCTCATCACCATTGGCGACCGGAGCGTCACGGGTCTCGTCGCGCGCGATCAGATGGTCGGCCCCTGGCAGACTCCGGTCGCCGACGTCGCCGTCACGCGCACGTCGTATGGCTTTGGTGTCCGCACGGGCGAGGCGATGGCGCTGGGCGAGCGCACACCACTCGCGCTCCTTTCTGCTCCGGCCGCAGCCCGCATGGCGGTGGCCGAGGCGCTCACCAATCTCGCCGCGGCGCGCGTGCGCGAACTCGGGCGCGTCAAGCTGAGCGCAAACTGGATGAGCGCGGCCAACGTGCCCGGAGAGGGCGCCGCGCTGTATGCGGCGGTGCGGGCGGTCGGGATGGAGCTCTGTCCGGCACTCGGCGTTGGCATTCCAGTCGGGAAGGACTCCATGTCGATGGCGATGCGATGGCGCGAGAGCGAGAGCGGCGAGGAACGCGCCGTGATATCGCCGCTGTCTCTCATCGTCACGGCATTTGCCGGGGTGGAGGACGTCGGTCGCACGTGGACACCTCAATTGCGTACGGACGTGGACGGCCCAACTGTGCTGTTGTACTTTGACCTGGCTCATGGAAACAGCGGCTAGGTGGGTCGGCACTGGCACAGGTGTTCAGACAACTAGGCTCGGAGGTCCGGACGTAGAGGATCCTCAAATGCTGAAGGCGTTCTTCAACGCGTGTCAAGCAGTGCGACAGAATGACCCGGAGCTCGTGCTGGCGTACCACGACCGCTCGGATGGGGGCCTTTTCGTGACGGTGGCAGAAATGGCGTTCGCGGGACGCGTTGGGGTGGAGATCAACCTCGATGCGTTGCATCACCTCGACGGCCCGATCGAAGCACTGTTTAACGAAGAACTTGGCGCAGTCATGCAGGTGCAAGAATCGAAGATTTCCAGCATCGTAGAAGTATTTGTCGCGCACGGCTTCGAGACTACGTCAATTCACGCTATCGGCAAGGTCCTTCCGAACTCCAAAGAACAATCGATTACTGTGATACATGGAGGAAGTGTCCTATTCTCGAGCACCCGTGCTATCCTTCAACAGCTTTGGGCAGAAACGTCGTTCCAAATGCAGTCACTCCGCGACGACCCTGATTGCGCAGCAGAGGAATTCGCGTTGATTGCCGATGAGACACACACGGGACTCACGTATAACCTCACTTTCACTCCCAATCCGAGCAGCGTGCCCTTCCACCGGCCCAGAGTAGCCATCTTGCGTGAGCAGGGTGTCAATGGACACGCCGAGATGGCATGGGCATTCACGGCCGCCGGATTCGACGCGGTAGATGTGCACATGTCTGACCTCATTGCAGGCAACGCCGACCTGACCGAATTCCGCGGGCTCGCCGCCTGCGGGGGATTCTCGTACGGCGATGTACTCGGCGCCGGCGCCGGCTGGGCGCACGCGGCGCTGCTCCACCAAGGCGCGCGTGAGGCGTTTGAGGCGTTCTTCGCGCGCGACGACGCATTCGCGCTGGGCGTGTGCAACGGGTGCCAATTCCTCAGCCACATGCGCGAGGTCATACCGGGTGCGGAGTCGTGGCCGCTATTCAAGGCGAACCGCAGCGGGCGTTCGAGGCGCGTGCAGCACTGGTGGAGGTGGTGGACGCAGCTTGGCGGCCCAGCACTCGGTCTTCCTCCGCGGCATGGGAGGCTCGAGACTGCCGGTGGCCGTGGCGCATGGTGAGGGTCGCGCGGAATTTGCGGCCCCGGGCGGGCTGGAAGCCTTCGATGCTCAGGGCCTCGGAGCGATTCGCTACGTCGATGGCGCGGTAGCCCGACGGAGGTGTACCCTCTCAATCCGAACGGGAGCCCGGGGGGGATTACGGGGATTCAGACGCCGAACGGGCGTGTGCTGGCGTTGATGCCTCACCCTGAGCGTGTCGTCGTGTTGGAGAGTAACAGCTGGTATCCCCCAAAGATGAAGGAGATGTGGGGTGGAGTGGGGCCGTGGTTCCGACTGTTCCAGAACGCGCGGCAGTGGTGCGGTTAAACTAAATTGATGGTGAGGTCACTCATTCCTGTGAGCTTGTCTGTTATGAATGGTTTGATCCACAGAATTAGAATCACGAGGGTAGGTATCCGTGTGTGGAAGTGGAATATGTAGTGTAGTGGAATGTGAATTGATTGCATGACATCATTCCGCCCGCGCGTGAAAGTGGTCGACTCCTCTTTGTCTCCTCGACCCGTCATTGAATGCGTCATCCCAGCTCCTTCTCAGTTCAGGAGGCGGGTATAAAAACCGTGATTTGTGCTCCCGTCCCATCAACAGCATCTCTCTCTCGTATTGCAACAACCTCGCAGACATGTCCAGCAACAACAACACCAGTACTGAGCCTTCGTACGCTTCCTGTGACAGTCTCCAAGTTTTGGATATTCTGACATATTCTCTCAACATAGCAAATATCCGGGCAATACCACTCCCTCAAGGGAACCGTTGTCGAGACTGTCGGTGACGCGACCGGTGCCAAGTCATGGACCGAGTCTGGCGCACAGAACACGCTTCTGGAGAAGCTGAGTTGAACACTGCTCGTGCCAAGGGATACGCCGAGGGCACAGTCGACCGTCTCGGCGGAAAGAAGGATGCCGTGGTCGGCGCCATCAGTGGCGATCGTCAGCAGGAGGCAGCAGGTGTGTATTCCTTCTATCCCATGTTGTTTCGCCCCGTTGACGGAGAAACGACCCGTCAGGCCAAGTGCGGCGCGATAAAGGGGAGGTGCAGCAGGACATCAACCCCGTCCTGAACTCGTTGCGAATGTGCACTTGGCGAACTTTGTTAGTTTACGAATCACGTACCGAAAGCGTACATAGTTAGCGCCAATTGAATGATGATGCAGTATTTTTTGGTCTACTCGGTGCTCGGCGTGCGTGGCGTGGCGTGGCGGTGCAGACGTTCGGCAGTTGGCGGTGTCCGCTCTAATTTCTGTTCGGGGCGAGGCGAGGCGGCTGCGGTCACTGGCACGGCCTCGAACCCCGCACATTCGCGTTTCTTGATCTCTTCCTGATACTATCATGACCACCGTCTCCCCCTTTGCCCGCAGCAGTGCATTCGATGAACCGCGCCTCTCAGGTCGCGAACAAACGGTGCGTATCAAGCAAGATCCGGAGACCTCCTCTGTCTCTCATTTCCACCAAAATATTTATGTTTATGCGTGCTGGCGGCCGCTAGATTGAGGAAATGTACAGCGTCCCCGAGAGTTTTCTAGAAATAGAGGTGCGGAATCCCCAGACCCACGGTGTGTCGCCTCGTCTATCGTATCAAGAAGCCCCTGCTTGACAAAGTCCAAATCTAGGATTCGGCCGCAAGATGTATACGGACTACGAAATCGTGTGCAAGGTGAGGATCCCCCAGCAACCATCACACCCTCTAGTTATTCCCCTCGCAAACCCACATGCCCATATGGCCTCCGCATAGACGAATATCCCTGCGTTCAAGCTCCGCCACTCGCTCGTGCGTCGGCGCTACTCGGACTTCGAGGCCTTCCGCGATATCCTCGAGCACGAATCCACCCGCGTGAACATCCCCCCGCTCCCCGGAAAGGTCTTCACCAACCGATTTTCGGACGAGGTCATCGAGACCCGACGAGAGGGCCTCGAGCGCTTCCTCAGCATCGTCGCGGGACACCCGCTCCTCCAGGTTCGTCCGCTTTGCTCTCCCCTCCCACTCGTGAGACCCCGGCGTTGGCGTGCCAATTTTTTTTTTTTGGTTTAGACTGGTAGCAAGGTCCTGTGTGCGTTCCTGCAGGATCCGGACTGGGACAGGTCCCAATGGGTCTGAGGGTTTCGTCGTTGGTGTGAGATATCCGGCTCTGCCTATATTGTCGAGTCGACGTATGCTGCATGCCCTGTATGTTTCCCTGTATGCACACACTGTCATTTCCCCCCTTTCCTCCTCCATTTCCTTTCTTGTTTTGCTCTCAACGTGTTAGGTGTAATTGATTGAACTAGCTGTGCTGTTCTACCCTTGTTTTGTCCCCATCGATCTGCACTCGCGGATCATCCACCGCTCCCGCTCAAACACCACTGCCCCACACGCCATCGGCCGATTTGTCAGGAACCTTTTAGGGAGAGAGGAGGAGCACGTCGTCCACGATTGGCACCAGTGATGAAGGGGCCGGGATATCATCATCCAAACAATCCACCTTCATGATTTCATCCTAACATCCCAACGTCTCCCAGAATGCCGCGAGAGCTGATGGTAGATACGGGGCCCTGACCCACTCATTCAATAAACGTCAGCCAAGCGAACAAAAGCCAACGAATCCAACCAGTCAGCGCTGCATCCTACGCGTCTCGGCAGGTCATGGGCAGCTCGGCTCGGCCATGTCATGACCACGAGGGCCGCATCCGCTTTGCGCAGCAAACGATTCTGGTTGAGTCCCCTCATGGGGCGCATTCGCATCCGCGAGTGTGGCGTGCCGTAACGTACTACCCAGTCTGACAGGCCCTCTCCGCGGCGCGCCGCGCGAACACGCCAGCCACCACCGCCGCGCTTTGCACAGTGGCTCTGTTTTAATGCCGTACTGTAGCTTCCCACCCTGACACCAATTTTTTACGATCAGGCCTTTTGGTGGTAAATGGTAAATGACGGATGTCGAACGTCGCTGCAGGCACAGAATGAAGATATGTACCGGCGTGGCGTATGTCTGGGTACTGCAATGGCCCGGGGGTGCCCGAGTGGGCGGTGGCCAGCAGGCTCGATTGTCGTCGTTGTTATTCCTGTCTGTATTTGTGATGAGGTGCCGCAGGAACACGAGACTGGGGGGTGTCTGGTGTCTGATGCCAAAAGGTCATCAAACGATGGGCTGAACCGCGGCGCGCGTGAGACCGAAGCCGACTTCTTTTGAAACCGTGTCTGCGTTCTGCGTATTACCATGACTAACATAACTATTCTGCTAAGTTACTGGGACATGCATGACATAGGAATGTATTTCACTCATCATTCAGATCGCTCTTGGTTACCTCACCTACATCCACAGCTTCAAATAGTCGAACACCGTCACTCGACTGAAATTTGGGTCTCGGTCATACATAAACGAGTCAGATGAAAGGGAAAGGTCATTAGGAGCCATGGTCCGATAGTATAATATCGCCTGGAATCGAGATTTTATATTGAGTTAGTCGAGCTTTAATCATGGTGGAGTTCAAATCTTCTGTAGCCCCGACGCACATCCAATGAATGAAAGGCTGGCTCCCCAGTAAAGCCTAGTGCCTCGCCGAGTTTGAGTAGGGTTCTAAATACGTCCTGCGAAGTCGCTAGTGGCAAGTCGCCTGCGTGCGACCGCGTCTTCGTCTAAAAGTAATCGGAATACGTGCTTGCTAACAACTGAGACCTGTGGTGAGAAATGATCATCCTCCTCGGGGGTAACGAGGACGACCCTGTTCCTGAGATGGGATTCATCAGGGCCAATGTCCGGGACCGAACTTGCGGCTTTCGCTATCGTATCCACAGATACCTCTCCGAGACCTTGGCGGAGCTCTGCAGCGTAGCTATCGATGTCGGAACACCACGCAAAACATTCACGGGCTGATGGGCCATATGACCAGAAAAAGGTCGCGATGTTTTGCTCGCTCGGTCTGGCTTCATCAAGTTCACGGCTGGGGTCTCAAGTGAGCGACTGAGGACGAAAAGCTGGCTAAAAAGACACTGACGCTTGTATGAGTTCTTCCAATGTGAACGGTGCCATATACCAGACTTTGACTCTAGGCCTGTAACGCTGTAATGACCACCATCGTTTTGAGTAGAGAGGGGCTGCTACGACAACAAAATAGGGGCATCGCTGCCCCGTGAAGATCGGTGGAACTGTTTGGACGTCACCATTCGAGTCAACCAGCGCCCATGACCCTTTGGGGGCCGAGGTGTTCGCGTAACCTGAGGGTAGAGTGTGACTCCATGGTGGTCGAAGAGGATGACAACATCCTTGGTGAACTGAAAAAAGGTCGGCTGTTTGTTGCGAAGACGGAGAGCCAATAAGTAATACAAGAACATAGTCTTGCCTAGATGGTTATGTGAGTACCTATCACCCCCAAAGGCAGACAAAGAAATTTCTCACCTATGCCGGGGTGGCCGGTAATAATGACCGCGCTAAGTTTAGCAGACAAAGACTCCAAGTCTTTGCATGCATCGTCGTACTCGTCCCGTATGAATACGTCGCCGCAAGAAAGTATCTTGGGCAACCCTTCGAGCACTCGGATCGTTGGCGGAATGGTGAGATCTTCATCTTCGGCCGGGTCGGAATCACGAACGACAGGCACGCTGTGAATGTGATCCACGTTCTCATTCCATAAAATATTCCAGAATGATGTGAACTCCTCCTCCAAAGGGTCATTAAGGTGCCGTTTCTTGGAAGGACGTTGATCTACGAGCGAGGGCAAAAGAAACATAAATAAAGCGTGTTTAAACACATGAGGTACTCACCACCAAGACTTGGACTCGCCGCTCTCTTCTTTAGACCAACGAAAACGTGAAGACATTCACGTCGAGGCCCTTGGGCCATACAACAGAAATCTGTTCGGTCGCCTCCAACAATCGATCGCCAGAAGTGGGCCGATATTCGCCAGCACGAATGTCGCCCTTTGTTTCCAGATCCCGAAGGTTCTCTTCGATCTGCAGATGTAAGAAGCCAGCAGAGGGCATCCATTATATCGACGTTCACAAGGACATCGTGATATAGCGCACCTTGGTGAGATTGAGATCTGCAGCACGACATCCGATTCGGGTGAAGAAAGAGCGTCTTTTGTCATAAATTTGGTCTCTTAGGTCAGAAATAGTTTGGGTAGGTGAAATGGAGAGAAGAAAATAATCCCGGTCGCCTTCAATATGGCACCGCAGTTCAAACATCTTGTGCAAAGTGCAAGTAAAGGTCTTGGATGGGGGCGGGCGGTTGAGGTCAGGGGCCCGCAGGTGCGGTCAGTGGTGATGAAGGGTTACGAGCTGGCGGCGTTGGAGAGAGGGCTCGAGCACGAAGGTTTCGAAGATGCACGAGGCGAGGAGACGCAGGCAGGCAAGCGGAGAAAGGAAGGACGAGGTTTCATCTATCTTATCTACATGTTATTTTAGGGGTCTTTTGAAGATCGATGCCGACGAAACAGGAGTGGTGAGGCGCCACAAAGGAATGCTCTGGAACCGGGGACCCCTAGGGCGGGCGGCCCATGCAGTGCGGTTCAATTGTGGCTGATGGGTGGACGGTTTCGTCGGACTTGGCGCGGTTGCGAGTGGAGCGCCGACCAAGAGCGAGCGTAGGCTTGTGTGAGTCTACAGGGGCATGTGGCGAGTAGTTATGTTATGGCTACCCCAGTACATGGCCACCGTTCAACGTTCATCGTTCATCATGCGCGTTCATGCATGTCTGACCTACGTCAGCTGTTTGCCTGGGTGGGAATGCGAACGAAATTTCACCACGAGAAACACCGTCATTCTGCCAGTAGAACCCGCTTGTGAACGTCCGCGAGAATCCGCAAAGGTCGCTGAAATCGACTAGCTGGACGAGAGTGGCGAGTTAACCAACTAATTTTGGGCTGCGCCACACGCACATGGCTGTTCGAAGAGAGCAGGATTAGACCCCAGCGTCGTCGCTCGAGATAGACTTGAGGCAGGGGGCAGCTGCGCAGAGCAACGGAACAAAAAAAAGTTGAAGAACTACCGTATCACGGAGCAACGCACAACTCGACTCGGACGCGCATAATACCGTGATATGATACGAGGGGTTGCATCCGCATTGCGCAGCGCACTGTGCAGCAATCGGTCTACGTGTACAGGCGGATGTAGAAAGCGTGGAACCCAAATAAACACCCGAACGCGGCGGCACTGGGCGCGCGGGCCGCGTGAACATCCCCCGCTTTTCGGACGAGGTCATCGAGACTCGGAGGGCCTCGAGCGCTTCCTCAGCATCGTCGCGGGACACCGCTCCTCCGGGTTCGTCCGCTTTGCTCTCCCTCCCACTCGGCGTGTCATTTGTTTTTTTGGTTCGCAGACTGGTAGCAAGGTCCTGTGCGCATTCCTGCAGGATCCGGACTGGGACAGCCTGAGGTCAATGGGTCTGAGGGTTTCGTCGGTTTGGTGTACATGTCCTGTATGTTTCACTGTACGCACGCGCTGTCATTTCCCCTTTCCCCTTTCTTGTCTTGCTCTCAGCGTGTTGGGTGTAATTTAATGAACCAGCTGTGCTGTTCTGCCTTCTTTTGTCCCCATCGATTTGCACTCGCGGAGCATCCACGGCTCCACTACCACTTCCCCACACGCAATCGGCCGGTTCGTCAAGAAACTTTTCAAGGAGAGAGGGAGTACATCATCCCACGATTGGCACCAGTGTTGATGAGGCCGAGATGCCATCATCCAAAACAATCCACCTTCATGATATCACTTTAACATCCCACAATGCTGCGAGAGCCGATAGCAGATATGTGGCCCTGATCCACAATCTAGTCATCGCTGCATCCTACGCGTCTCAGCGCAGCACGGGTCAGGTCATGGGCTGCTCCACTCGGCCATGTCATGACCACGAGGGCCGCATTCGAATGCGCATTCGCGACGCGAGTGTAGCGTGCCATACATACTACCCAGTCCGACAGGCCCTCTCCGCGGCCGCGCCAAGTCAGACGCGAACACGCCAGCCACCACCACGGCGCTTTGCACAGGATGGCTCTGTTTTAATGACGGATGACGAACGTCGCTGCAGGCACAGAATGCAGATATGTACCGGCGTGACCTATGTCTGGGTACTGCAATGGCTTGAGGGTGGCCCTGAGTGGGCGGTGGCCAGCGGGCTCGGTTGTCGTCGTCGTTATTCCTGTCTGTAGTTGTGATGAGGTGCGCAG
>WTXF01000204.1:0-42830 GCA_022496215.1 Russula brevipes
GCACATATATATATTAGTCGAGCCCCACTCTAGGGGTAAGAGCGAGTTGAGGACGCCTCCGTCCCACCCCCTTCTCTCTGCCGTTCAGGCAACTCTGATATATATTGAATTCATTCTAATAGGGATACTCGTCCCACTGGCGCGTAGTGGCACTAGGCGGATAGGCCGGTGACATTCAAGCACAGAAGAGCTACTTGGCAGTCCAGATCTCCGCCACCAAGTGGACTGCCAAGGGGAACATCGTTCTTACGGCCGCACACACAG
The DNA here is from genome assembly GCA_022496215.1 of Russula brevipes. Lineage (NCBI taxonomy): Eukaryota > Fungi > Basidiomycota > Agaricomycetes > Russulales > Russulaceae > Russula > Russula brevipes. The sequence goes on from WTXF01000204.1 coordinate 265, forward strand.
TAATGCAACAGCAATGCAACTTCGCTGCGGCTTTCATCAAGAGGATGGCTGGCGACATCATCCAAAAACACCAACCCCACAGCACAATTCCCAAGCTGCTCATCAGGGCCACCACCAAGTGGTCCAAAATCATCATTAACGGAGTCCCCACAGGAGTGACAGATAGACGGGACGCGTACACCCCGGAGGAATGCCACTGGGCACTGCTCGCTGACAACCCTCAGTATGCCCAACTCACAACATCAGGAAAACGTCAAAATGCTGAATCCATCTTAAATCGTCTTATTCGTCTTATTAAGACGAATTAAGCGCATCCTCATTAAGATGAAGTCATCTTAGATTCAGTAGGGTCTGTTTCTTAATAAGCAGCCAGAAATCTTAATCCTTCTTAATAGCAGCTTAAATTGAGTGTGCAACTAAGACCAGAGTAAGCACACAACTCTAAGCACACATTAAGCATGAATTAAGCAAATAATACTATCAGAAGAATCTTAATTTTGCTTAATTTTGCTTAATTGAGACTTATTCATTCTTATCAGAGCTTATAAATTGCAGGGTCAAAAATTTATATATTTGTTTGTGCTAATTACATTAAACAAAGGTAGCTAAAGATGGGGAAAGCACAGTTGCTTGTCAGTGAGGACCACAACAATGGTGGTGTTGGCACAGATGTGGGCAAGAAAGCACCAGTGGCATGCAGATGCACACGGTGGGCCACGTGCAGATGCGGGCCGTGACGGGGCCGTGCAGACGCGTGCGGTGACGGGGCCACGCAGACGCGTGCGGTGACGGGGCCGCGCAGACGCGGGCAGTGACGCACGCGCGGACGCAGGCGGTAATGCACGCGTGGACGCGGGCGGTGATGGGCGCGCGGACGCGTGTGGTGGAGTGCAGTGGTGCGCGCTCCGGGCAGCGGGAAGCCAACGTCGACGAGGAGGCTACAAATGTCAGAGTGGAGCTGATGAGGGAGAGCAGGGAACAGATTACTTACACAAATACAGCGGGATGCTCGACGGCAGAGCGGGGGTAATGATGGCGGCATTGGCGGGGAGGGCGTGGGCTCAGACGGGCTCGCAGTGACGCGCGCTGACATCGATGACAAGGCTGGAGAAGTTTGACTTTAAAAAAAAAAATGAGGGTTGGGGAACGCACCTACTGTAGAGCTGTGCTATGGGTCAGTCGGGGGTGCTGGACGTCACGACGTTTGAAGAGCTCAACGCCTCGTGCAAAGAGGTCATTTGAAGGGGAGGAGAAAAGGGAGAGAGGTGGGAGGGATCAGTATCACCCAGAGCACAGCGAGGTAGAAATAAAAGAACGAACATTGCACGCGATGTGGGAGCTGAGCGCTGAGCGCTGACCGGGTTGCGTCTCGTCTTGCCCAGCCACAAGACGTGCGCCGCGACGAGGAGACGAGGAGCTTGGCTTGAAGCAGCGGAAGGTGTTGAGGTCTGAGCTAGAGGTGGTCGAGCATGGCGCACTTGGCCTCCTTGAAGGTGCGTCAAGGCCATGGACAGAAAAAAGGCTGAACTGGCAAACTGTAGGCTGAGGGCTGAGGACAAGTTGAGGACAAGTTGAAACGTGTATTGACGCGTTGACACGTCAACGCGGCATCGAGTTGAACATGTCACATGATGTTGTTGACTTGGGATTTTTTTTAGGTGTTTTTTCCTTAACCTTGCTGTCCTGATGCCCCCGCAATGCAGCGAAACCACGCTTGGTCCTGGCTGGATGTGAACAATTTCCACAGGTTCCCTGTGATGTGCTCCAGAACCAGCGCCTCAAGCCCGTCGCCCCCCCTGTCGGCACCCTCGTCAAGGGCCGCATGCCTGTCGCCCTCGACTGGGGCTGCATGCTCTCGCGGCTGCAGCCATCCCCCGCCACGCCACCTACATCCCCTCGTGCTCGCAACTCACCACCCCCTCGCGTTCGCAATTGCATGAGGGGTGTACTATTGACACTCGGCCACCACCCGCCTCCGCCGCCCCCCGCGCTCGCTTCATGTGGGGGTACCATGACACTCGGCCACCACCTACCTCTGTCGCCCCTCACGCTCGCTCTCGCGTGGGGTACCATGACACTCAGCTAACACCCACCTCCGCCTCCGCCACCCTCGCGTGGGGTACCATAGCACTCGGCCACCACCCGCCTCCGCCGCCCCCCGCGCTCTGGGGTACCATAGCACTCGGTCACCACCCACCTCCGCCGCCCCCCGCGCTCGCTCTCGCGTGGGGGTACCATGACACTCGGCCACCACCTACCTCCGTCTCCCCTCGTGCTCGCTCTCGCATGGGGTACCATGACACTCAGCTAACACCCACCTCCGCCGCCCTCGCGCTCGCTCTCGCGTGGGGGTACCATGACACTGTAGAAACGCGTGAGGACCCAACTGAACTCCCGGACGCGGCAATGACCTTGGGCGCGGGAAACTGAGAAACACACAGGAGGAATTTGATTTCTGAGAGGCAAACTATCTACTGTATATAAGGAATGTATACTAGGTTCTATGCTAAAATAGTTTGCTGTCCAAAGAGTGACTACCTTAAGTTCTGTCCATCAAGTAAAGTATGTACTAGCTAAAAGCTCGGGTAATCTTGTCTGACCGGATGTCCGAGATCCGCGCGTTCCGCTCCGCGCGCTCCAGTTTCTACACTCCCCCTCATTTCCTGTGCGGTCGGGCAGTGCAGGGAAATGCCTGGATCGAAAGTGAGCGCTGTAAAGGGTGCTCCAATGTCTGTATTTTGGTGTGAGGGACTCGGAGGGGCAGGACGCGAGGCGCGCGTGCTGTGGCTGTGATTGGTAAGCGGGGGTTCTGAGGGCCACGCGTCGTTCGACTTCCTCTCTGTCGCGACGACGCCAGGACGCTCCCCCTCGTTATCGACTTTCTGGGGCTCGAAGGTCCGGGGATTGGCCATTGGACTGGTGGCCTGCGGTGATGAGCAAGAAGGTGAGTGGGCACCCCTTTCTGTGGTGCCTCGGGGCTGACTGGGAATGTGGTGGGTGTGTAGGCCCTCTTCGCAGCACGCGGCGACGTCGCCCGTGCCCTCGTTTCTGGCCTCGGGCCCTCTTGGCGATGCGACGGCCTCCTTCCAAGGAGGCTCCCCCTCAAGCCCTCGGGTGGCGGCCCTCAACAGGGTGGTGCGCTCCGGCTCGGTCGGACGCTCTTGTGCAGGCCAGTAGGCCTGGCACATGGCTTCGACCATGCGCGGCTGCGGCGCCTCCACCGCCTCCCCTTCGGACTCGAAATCGCGCCCCAAGCCTATGGGGCTCCTCAAGAATGTGTCAGTAGGGACGGGAGGGGTCGCGAGCGTGGCGAGGTTCCCGGCCCCGGACTCGCTCCCGTCGACGTGAGGACCCATGTCCTCCTCGACGCCTGCGATTTCCACGGCGGCCTCCACCTCCTCCACCTCGCTCCACCCAAGCTCGGCGTCCAGCAAGTCTGCCGGCTCCGCGCCCTCAAGCTGCGCGCGAGCGGCTCCTTCCAGGTGCGGGTCGGCCTCCCCCAGTAGTGGGTCTGGCTCGACCGGCCAAAAGTCGTCCAGGTCTGCGCCATCGCGCGCGTGACCGTTCGCGTTCCACGGCCAATGATGGTCCGTCGGGGGGTCCACCTCCTCGACCATCCAGAAGCCGTCCCATTCGTCGTCGGCAATCGCGACGTTGGCCGAGCCCACAGGCTTGTTCTCGGGTCGCGCCTGTGCACCCGACGATCCTTGCCCGGCCTGCCCAGCCGCCATCTCCTCCACTGGCGCGCGGCACTCGCGCGCGTAGTGGCCCGGCTTGCCACACCGGTGGCACTTGCCCCGGCGCCCCCTGCTCCCCTGCCCTGTGACCACGAGGGCTTCGTCCGCCGCCGCCTCCTCCCTCTTCGCGCCCCCGGAGCGTTGCTGGTGCCGCCGCCTGTTCTTCAGCCGGTCCGCCTCCTCGCAGATGTGGCCAATTAGGGTGTCAGTGGCCATGTCAGTGGAAGGGTCAGCAGCACGGGTGGCAGTCAAGAGCTGCGACGCGAAGGTCGCCAACTCGTCCGGGATGCCGCGCAGGACCGTGCGCCGGTAGTCCCTGTTGGTATCTGGACCCCAGCAGCAGTGAGCTGCTCTCGCTTGTGGCGCAGCGACGTGAGGAAGCCCCGGACGTCCCCCCCTCGGGGACATCGCATCTCGAGGAACGCGTCCTCCAGGTCGTTCTGCGCGTACGCGCTCTTGGCCGTGTACTCCTGGGCGAGTATACTCCAGCGCCCCTGAGCAGTGGGGAACTGCTCCAGGTGCATTGCAGCTGTGTCCGGGAGGCGTTGGGCGAGCAGGAAGGCAGCGACGAGATCCTCGTGATCCCATCGCTCCATGGCCGCCGCCTCTTCCTCCGTCGGCTTCGCGCTGCTCTTTGGAGTAGGGCGCAGCTTCGTCCCTTCGAAGTGCCCCCATCGGCGGGTGGCCTGCATGGCCTGTCGAAAGCGCGTGAGGAAGATGGCCCAGTTGGAGCCATCAGGAGAGAGTTGGGGAATCGTCGCAGGGAGGTCTCGATAGTGGCAGACATGATGTTGATTCCAGTAATGACAGTGTATTCTCTAGGAAAGTTCAGAAGGGCAGCGCAGGGCCCATAACCTGTAGAAACGCGTGAGGACCCAACTGAACTCCCGGACGCGGCAATGACCTCGGGCGCGGGAAACTGAGAAACACACAGGAGGAATTTGATTTCTGAGAGGCAAACTATCTACTGTATATAAGGAATGTATACTAGGTTCTATGCTAAAATAGTTTGCTGTCCAAAGAGTGACTACCTTAAGTTCTGTCCATCAAGTAAAGTATGTACTGTGGTGGATCAGGAAGTCGGTCGCCCCAGGTACCTGGTCAGTTGCTTATATCTAAGTAAATTTATCCTATTATAGAAATTTTGAGGCAGAAATAGATAAACCATACCTAGAGCTAGGTCCACACCAATTTTTGAGCCCTAGATGCAACTCCATTAGAAACTGTAGCTGTTTTATTGATGTCAAAATGGATTTTTATTGGATTTTGCTGTTAAACCTGAAGGTATCAATTGTTCTGAGAGCTGTATCTCTGCCATTTCTCATCAACTCCATACCAAACTTTGACAGTGTACAGCTGGCACCTTCAATCACCATTCCTAGTGTATACTACCATCATAGTGCCCTCAACAAGTCTCTACCTGCCATCTTCCTGACATGTGGGCTTGGAAGCCTACTTCATATCAGATGAGATAAAAATGAGTCTCCTATATCAAGGAGGGCAGATTTTGCTCTCATTTTTTTGTGACATCAAGATGGTAGTCCCCCCTCTGATATTCCAACTTTATTGTATTTGTTTCTATTTTTTTACATCCTACAAGTCCACATTTCACTTTTATTACCATATTGCAGACATGGTCATTGTGGAGTTTTTTCTGGGAGAAGTGGGTCATACTGGGTGAAACTGGTTATCCAGGAGTGAAGCTTGTCTTCATCCCATACCTTGGAGGAGGCCAGAATTGAGGGTGTGGGTGATGTCACCACACAGTGCAAAGAGGGAGGGGATGTGGTTGTTGTGTCACTATGGCTCAACCTTGCCAGTTAAATAATGCATAAACTAATGGTTGTATCACAAAGTGCTCTTAAGTAAATCATATTGAAACCCCGAGTTCTAGCTGCATGAATAAATTCATATTTTTCCCAAGTTTTGTTGATTTTCTACAAAATCACAAAATGTGGGCTGTAGTAATACTATGGGGTCTATGTATTTGGTACACTGTTGTTGCATTGGGGATTGACCAACAAGGCTAGGGTGGTTATGTGATAGGTGGTGAGGTCTGTAAGGCCTGGAGTTGAAAAAAAAGACAAGTTATCTGACCTAGAACTTTGTACAGCACTGATACTCCTATGGGTGGCCAGGTACCTGGACTTCTTTAATTTGGCACCCTCCCTGCCAAAATATTCATATCTTGATAAGGGGATCCCACAAAAATATGAAAAGTATCTCAAATGGAAGCTGATCAAATGGTCCACCCACCCATTGTCACTATAATATAGCTTAGCCTGGTAGATCATGTAAAATACCATTGTTTTATCCAGGGTGGCTGGGTACTAGGTCTAGCACAGTACTAGCTAAAAGCTCGGGTAATCTTGTCTGACCGGATGTCCGAGATCCGCGCGTTCCGCTCCGCGCACTCCAGTTTCTACAGACACTCAGCCACCACCAACCTCCGTCGCCCCTCGTGCTCGCTCTCGCATGGGGCACCATGACACTCGGCCACCACCCACCTCTGCCGCCCTCGCGCTTGCTCTCGCGTGGGGGTACCAATGACACTCGGCCACCACCACCTCCGTGCCCCTCGCGCTCGCTCTTGCGTGGGGCTCGGCCACCACCCACCTCCGTCGCCCCTCGCGCTCATTCTCGCGTGGGGTACCATAGCGCTCGCCCACCACTCACCTCCGCCGCCCTCGCGTTCGCTCTTGCGTGGCGGTACCACGACGCTTGCCCACCACCTCCGCCGCCCCTCGCATGGGGGCACCCGACGCTCGCCCACCACCTACCCCCTACACCCCTCGTGCTCGCAATAGCGTGGGGGTGTATTCCACGACGCTTGGCTCAACCCCACCCCTGGCACCCTTGTGCTTGCAATTGTGTGGGGTTGTATACCACAATGCATTGCCTGTGCATTGTATCAGCTATTTCTTATTGTGTCCATTTGTTGTGTAGACCTTTGTTGTAGTTTAGTAGTCTTTGAAAAGATAATCTATGACATGCATGAATGTGTGAACCATAAAGAAAAATACCCTGTGGAGTAAGTTGTACTTACTGCTCTTATTGTGTGCTTAAATCTTCTTATTTTTGGAAGTCTTCTTAGTTTTGGAAATGTTCTTATTTTTGAGGAATCTTCTTATTTTTTGGCATCTTAAATCTTCTTATTTTTGGGAAGCTGCTTATTTTTGACATTCTGCTTATTTTTGGGAAGCTGCTTATTTTTGGGAATCTGCTTATTTTTGGGAGCCTTCTTAACTCTCTGAGATCTCCCTTATCATTTTGGGAACCTTCTTAACACTCTGAAATCCTCTTATAGTCCCTTATCTCCTTAAATTTTTTTATTCATCTTAGCCATGAAAATCTCTAAGCGTAAATTCAGGAGATAAGCTGTTTTAAGCAAGATAAGAAGGATTCAGATGGATTCAGCGTTTTGACGCTTTCCTGATGAATCACACAAAAGCCCTCATGGGTTAAACCACCAGCCTCCTACTCCCCCTCCTCCTCCTCCTCCCTCGTCCTCGCCTTCGAAGACCCAGATGGAAGCACAAAGTCAAGCATCATCAACAGCAAGCATGTTTACCTTCACGGCACAAGAGCAACAATACAAAGTTGGAAGACCACAAAACAAACAGGCAAAACAAGGCGCTACGACAAGAAGGCAGATGATACGCAACAAGGCATTGACGAAGAACAGGCGCACAGCAACATGGTGGACGCGCCCCACCAACAAAATCAATCCCGACAACGGCAAGAGACCGCGCACCCACAAATGCAGTCCCCGATCAAACCTTGGACGACCCCGACGAACCTATTCAACCTAAGTGCCCCCACATACTAATGCCCACTCGATCACAGCACGCGTGCAAGCTAGCGCGCACTTCAGTACTCGTTGCATGCACCCAGCATGCTCATCTAGGTACAGCATTCGACCGTTGGAATAAAGTGAGCATATGCTCCCGGGAGAGAATACAGCATTGAGAGGACCCATGCCCAGCAAAAACACATTTATAATTTCGACACATGTATCTAACTAGTTAGTCCTACATGGGTGCTTTGCACCCGGAGCTGCCCCACTGTCCATCCCTCCCCCTATAAAGGATCCACCGCGTTCCAAGGTGGGGGATACACAGGGAGGATGGGCGTGGCTCGTAGTGGACAATAATGGATGTTAAAAAAAAAAAAAAAAAAAAAAAGACTCAACAACTTGCTCAACAAGCACTTATTTTTCATTTCAACAAAAAGTGGGCATTCACCCCTTTCAAAGGAAGGGTCCGAACACTGGGAAAGGCAAAAATGACTGGACGGTCCGAACAACCGCTGTTATTATAACACTGACAACCCCCAAACTATTCCATCAACACTCGGGGAGGGAGGAATCTGTCACTATATAGGATAACAGTTATTGCGATCACATTTTTAAAGCAGAGGAGGGTGCAATACCATTGCCACGTGCATTGTTCTCAACTCTTGCGAGGAGTGACCGGGCGGCTTAGCGGGGGGATCCTCCCAGGCCGGTGTTGTCTATGCTAGTTCAGTGAAACTGCTACTGAGTTTCTTCGATTCCGGGCTCACCTGAATCATCGCCGGCGGTCCCCCCGGGAAGAGCGAGAACGATGAAGTAAAGGGAGAGAACAAGTATACCTCTAAACAACATGGTCAATCCCAATTGGCTGTGCATGGCAGAAAACTCGAGGTCGGTTGGGGGTTTTGATGGGACTGGTGGGTGGTGATGCAGTGATGTTGCGTATTTGGACGCCAGTGGCCATGAGGAAAAATTTTTCCGGGCTGATGAGACTGCAGCGAGCTAATGGGGATAATACTGAAGATATGAAAGATAATCCCTAAATAACTGTCAACTCGCTCCACGTTGAGATAGCCGAGATAACGAGTTGATGAAATGTTCATAAAACGACAGGAAGCCTCGGAGCCGCTTCTGTCCTTAGTGCCCTAAACCTGCCGGAGAGAATACTCTGAGACATGTGAAGACATTCTTATTACATGACCAAATCAGCCAAGAGACAGCAACGAGACCTGCCTTCCCTGTCCGCAAGGGCATTTCGAGTATGCAATGTCCCTGCGTCATGATGATTCGGAAGTGAGGGTTTTCCAGGAAAACACATCGACATACTGTCACATCCAGAGTCCGTTTCAAGTCACACGTGTACGCATATTGCTCTGCGACGCGACGAATGTAATGAGGCCGGCTGCGAGGATGGGATACGACGCACCAGGATATATTCGATCATCAGGAAAGGTTCTCTGCCAGGAAGTGTAATTCGATGCACAGACAGCCCACAGGAAGGTCGTCAATAGGTGATTTCATGCCTTGTATACTACGTTAAGCGTCGGTTGGGTTCAAAAGAACTCGAGTGGTCGCGCACATGATGGCGCGGACCCGACGACTTTCGGCTGGTTGAGCTGCAGTGGGCTGTTGGACCAGGAAACCCGGACAAAGACCAAGTCGCTCGCGCGTAAAATGAAAGCCGGAACCACCGGTGCAAAGCTACAGCGCTCGTTCTGCAGTTCCGTGCTAGTGACTTCACGATCGCTGTGATCGCGAGTGGTGGGAGTGGCAAGGTATGCGCCTAGGGAATCATGCACTATGAACGGTTGAAGACCAGCCCAGCGGTTGCTGCCAACAGCTCCTGCTAGTGAGCGGCCTCCAAAAACCGTGTACACTGAAACCAGAAACGGTGACGACAACCAAGCCTCAAGAATTCCAATTCCTTGATTTGCTGCTACGGTGTGCTCACGACCCTCAACGTTAGTTTTGAGAGCGCAGAGCCGTGAACTTGATGGATGATGAATATTGGTTAGGTGAGGTGGAGGCGACAGCGGCGGCCGTGAGCAAGTCTGAGACTATGCACCCTCACCGTGCTCAAGACCCCCCTTATATCTCCTGACCGGTTTTTGAAGGACCCCAGCGGTTTGGGATGCAATTACAAGGCAGAGGTGATCCTGGCGTCACAACCGCACACCGTCGAGAGGCCGACTGGCCCGCACGAAAGCGGTCGACCAACGGAGCAGGCCGCTCTGGAGAGGGCCGCCATCCAGGACCTGAGGCCTGAGGGGGAGCCTCCTTTGGAAGGAGGCCGTCGAGTCGCCAGAAGAGCTCAGTGTCGTCAAAATCGAGGGCGCAGGCAATGTTGCTGGCGCTGCAAAGACAACCTACCCACATACTCAATCAGTCCCGGGGCATCAGAGACAGGAGTACCACTCACCATCACACCTACCATCCGAAGCCAGCGTCCGTTCGCTCTCGTTAACCCAGGAGGATTTTCTTGATGGACTTGACAGTACTGGTGGGTGGTGGTGATGTCGCGTATTTATATGCCAGCGGCATCATCAGAGCCTCTGACTATGCCACGTACTTGATGACCGCCAGGATAAAACACTGTCACGGACTATAATTAGCGGTAATCTTAGGCTTGGTGTGTGTGTGCGTGTCGCATGGGTCAGGAAGGTACGGTGTAACTCAGTAAAGCCGCATGCAGGCACGCAACTCATGTATATTCACCTGTACGAGGACAGTGCGATGAACATCCTCGCACTGTAAGTACAGGTATCATCAAATTTAAAGAGGTGGAATGGTGGATGGCGAATGCGAAGATATCACCTCAGTACACGGCCGCGGCCAGCCGAGGACTACCTCGAATAATTATGGACTGATAATCGATAATCCATCATGTTGGTATGCGCCAGGAGTGTAAAGAAGGGTTCTATGGTGGCGCACGAAATGGATCGTGCGGATCTCGGACACCCGAATTCGGGTCGCTAAGATGTTCGCGTTCTCGGACTGCGGCTGTCGTCGGCAGGACCGGGGGGAGTAAGACTGGGCGACAATCAGTTGGATATGGGATATGGTGTAGCCTCATCGGGGAGCGTTCGAGGCGATGGGGCGGGGGGCGATGAACGTCAAGCCGGTCCGGTGAAGGGGGAGAGGAATTGACGGGCACAGCGCTGACGTGGCGCTCATTTGGCCTAAGCGCCTTCGTCACGGTGTTCCGCGTGCAGGCCCGGTGGACACTTAGCCTTGCGAGCAGCGTATCCTACAGACGAGTCTTTTGGGTATCTAACGTCCTGCTGTACATTCCCTGATGCCACGAGCACCTCGCGAAGGCCGGTCACGGGTGGCCAAGCGCACCAATGCAAGGTTTTGGTTCAACGAGAATATCTCAATCAAACTCGATTGTGGTACTGTACTTCTCGATTCAAGGGTATCCATTTTCCCCAGTGCTCTCGATAATCTTTTGTTAGGCCGCTTCCTTCCACAGTATTCGGAGCTGGAACAAATCTGATCACATCATGTGCGTAGACTATGACTGGATCTTTTCCTGTGGTTTCACGCTGCGTATGATGGACATTTTATCGCTGGGTCGGCTCGGGTTTATCCAATCCAGGCAATGAGTGCACACAAGAGATAAGAACGTGGAATATAGAATTGGAAAATGTATTCTCTTCTCCAGCCGAGGCCGCACCACCATCACTAGGTGTCCTTAATCAACGTAGTCAACGCCTGTCGCGCCATCGAGCTCCACGCCGGAGACTTCTCTCCTGGTGTCGACACGTCAAGGTTATGTCTACGCAATGAGAGGGACCTCACGGCAATCCAAACACGAGGTAATATGGCGCCAAGTCCTCGTCATCAAGGTGGCTGCGTCCTCTCCTCCCTCGTCGTCCGCGAGCCGCATCGCCCACTCGCACCAGATGTCCTCGCTCTCGATAAATACGTTCAGCACCGTATCGCAGTTGGACCGGCCTTTGGAACTCCTGCTCCCCGGCGCCGCAGCACCACATACAGCCCTTGCAGCAGCCCCCACGTCCTGGCACTTCGTCCTAAGCCTACCCTCGGGTTTCGTCTCCATCAGTGACCTCCTCTCTAGGCCGCGGGAAAGGGGCTATTGGGAGCACATGGGCGGCGCATGTGGCGATGGCGGCCCTTCACTGGTAAACTCCTGTCAATCATTGGCGCATTGTTCTCGACTTGCCCATGGCTGTGAGATGACATTGCTACTGCATCCATGGGCAACCTACACAACCGTTCGCTTATGCAGTCTATCCTGGCAGTGCCTGTCGATTGGCCGTGCTCTCCCTTGGTATATCCTCCATCTTTGCTCTCTTTTTCGTGGTACTTCTCGCCGTGTCCTTCGTGCTCCCATACCATGTTACCCAGCACCATCCTCGGTTACGGTCCGTAGGCAAATCCCCTCATCATGTCTTGCAATTTTTTGTCGCGTTTTTCCTTTTCACACCGGCTGTCGTCAATCTCGTCCGTGTCCTCGTCTGGAGAAATTCTGGACCTCGCTTGAGTCTGCGTGGCCAATGTCATTTGAGCCCGGACGTTATTTGGGTCGGGGTAGGCGGGCGTTGCGTCTCGCATGCGCCTTTCTTTGGAGTTTGGCTCACCTCTGCAATCTTGCGGCTGGTGTTCACGGCTGTTGTGCTTGTACGTTATCTGTTAACAGGGTCGTTACGTACTTTCATTCACGGGCTTCGCACTTCGCATGATCGCATATAACATCACGAGATCTTATCGCGCGTTACGGTGTCCACCCAGTTACCGCCCTCCCGAGGACGTCCGACGGATCATGTTCATACCGCTCCGATGGGTAGCACTGAGCTCGAGTATGAGTCTGCATGACCGCCATTCGACTACCGGATAAAGAGTGTTGTTGGACGCTCAAAAATCCCCCACTCTTATGGACGAAGGGGTGAAGAATAGGTGAAGGTCAAGAAGGCGCGTCACATTGCGCCGTCTGGTATATCTCGACAACAGAATCCATTCTTCATGCTGCTGTTTCTGATTCCGCTGAAAGATCCACCATATCTGAGGAAGAAGGCTCGAACCCTAGATCAGCAGAGTCTGGCCACACCAAGCCGAGATCCCTGCGGCGTACGAAAGTTCACGGAACGTGCATACCGCTCCTCAACGCGGGCCACTCTGCCATCCAACGCTGACGAAGGGGACTTGCGAGGTTTCGCTGACCGGTTTCGCGATCTCGTTGATCGAGTATCCCACGAACTCGAGGAGTGTAGGATCTCGGAAAGCCACACTGAGCCGACCGCGCCGCCGTTACATCATGTTCTGGACACGCACACCCCATACATGAGCATTCATGAGTTCGGGCGCGAGGTGCCTTCTCAGGAGCCTATCGCTCTACCACAGTCGTAAGCGGCACTGCCGAGATTGGCTCCCATTCAGCCGCAACATCAATCACGTCTTCGCGCCCTCCAACCACGGCATCATTCAACGACGCGGCCAGCGCCAGCCTCGCAAGTGCAAGCCAGCCATCGAGCCGTAGCAACAGCATACACCGACTGCGCACGCCCTCCGAGCTCGGCGAGCTCCTCCAGGATGCCATACGCACCCGCGGGCAGTCGCGCCCGCTCCAGGCATCCTACGTCGTCGGCTCCACGTCGGCGCGCCCCAGCAGCGGGGGCAGCATGAGCGGCTGCGGCTGCGGGAGTGATTCGGCTAGCACACCTGTGCGGGGCCGGAGCAACAGCCTCGAGCCGAACGAGATGATGCTCGCGCCGGTCACGGAGCACGGAGAGCTCGGGCGCGAGGACGCGCGTGTCCCCCCCAGCGGCGGCTGTGCGCCACGCCGGGACAGCTCCTCGCGGGCGGCGGCTCGAGTGAGGTGGGCGAGCTGGTGCGCGGGGAGCGGTCGCAGTCTTGGGCGAGCAGCAGCGCGCCGTTGGCTACCTCCACCTCGTGCTGGCACGTCGGGCTCCGCGGGCGGTGGTGGCGGCCGTGGCGGCGATACTGGGGTTGGTACCGGTGGCGGACTGAGGTGAGGGTTTACGACGGTTATAGAATGAAACGCATGCGCTACGAGACACGAGACGACTGGTGTTTTTTTTTTCTTTTGTCTTGGGGAAAGGGAAAGATCAAAAGCCTAGAGTAACTTACAACCTTTCAGGAATAATAAATAAATAGATGCTCCCCACTCCCTTTTCGCATTATAGTGTTGTTTTCTCGGTTGACTGGAGACCTCATCGCTATAGTGATGCAGTACAGTGAGTGCTACCCGCGTTTCTCCTCTGCGTAAATGTGCGTGATTCTTACGGTGATCGTAGATTCATATTTTATCTCTCGATTTTTACAAGGTTTTTTCTCGCAGTTGTTATCTTTCAATTGGCGTTTCCCTCACAAGCAATGGCCGAATATGAATATCTGAATCATTAGACACCGAAAAAATCTGATCACATCTGCGCCTCGTGCGATTCCCTGTATATCGTCTACGCTTTTGAAAGCGAATTGAATACCAGGCGGTGTCGTGCATCACCAGGACATACAACTCTCTGTCATGGACAGGAGGCTCTTTTCAGAAGGACAAGTTGACAAACACTTCTCTTTCATTTCAACAAGTGGGCATTCGCCCTTAAAGGTTTCATTCGTTTCAAACATTGACGAGGCAAACTAGTTTCGAGCGACTCCGTTAACACCAACGCCCCCCATTGAACTATTTCATCGACATTCGGTGAGGGAGGAATCTGTCACATATACTGGATAACAGTTATTGCAGTCACATTAAAAAAACAGGAGGGTACAATACCATCACCACATGCATTTCTGATTGTCCATCTTCACTTCTTCAGTGCGAGCCAGGGGCTCTCAATTCTTTCCTTCGATATCGCGGACATTCCTAACATCGCGCTTCAAGCCGCCTATGCTAGTTCAGTCAAACTGCTACTGGCTTTCTTCGATTCCGTGCTCACCATCACCACCACAGTTATCGGGAGGAAAATGTGGGGGACAATCACCAGTAAGGCCTGGGGCGCCGAGAACGACGAGGGAAAGGGAGAGAACAAGTATGGTCCTGATGAACAACATGGTCGGTAGCAGAATACTCGAGGTTGGTTGGGGGCTTTGATGGTATTGGTGGGTGGTGGTGATGTTGCGTATTTATACGCCAGTGGCATCATCAGAGCCTCTGACCATACCACGTACTTGAGGACCGCTAAGATAGAATACGTACTATAATTAGCTGTAACTGAATCTTAAGCTCGGGGTGTGTGTGTTTCGCATGCTGCCACGCGAAAATCGCCTCAAGTGAGGATGGCACAGTGTGACTACTGACTCGTGACTCACCTCAGTACACGGCCGAGGCGAGCCGAGGACTACCTCGAATAATGATCGATCAATGATTCATCATGATGGTATATACAGTACCGGTGTGAGGAGGTGTGTTTGGCGTCGGGGTTCTGTGGTAGCGCGAAATGCCTGGAACGCGTGGATCCCGGCGGGGACGTCCGGATTCGGGTCGCTAAGATGTCCGCGCCCTCGGACTGCGGGTGAACATAAAACCTCAAAGGCCTCAACCGGCTCAACGTACACTCTTTCGACACTAACTTAGTAGTCGTCGCTCTCTCGTACCCCCTTCCCCCCACGCGAATTGAGCTCGTCGGCGTGTTTGGGTTTCCCCCGGCCCTGAGCAGTGAGCAAGCGACGGGAGTTTATTGGCGCGATTGAACAAGTTTCTGTACCAATTACGTGTACTGTTAAGCACGAATCTGGCCGCGGCTCGGACTCGCGCTTCGCAATCCAAAACCACTCTTGGAAATGCACTCTATACCACTCTGGGCGGGCCTGTCCTTCACGCATGAGCTCAAGCACACCCGCCTGCCGCTCCTCCCCCCGCAGGTGCGCACCCTCGAGCCCCGCTTCGCCACGCCTGCCCCCTTCGCACTGCGCCTGCGCGAGCTGCACATGCGGCGCTGCGCGCTTCCCATGCCGGGCGTGCACTTGCTTGGGATCTACGGCGCGTGCCCCGCGTTCGTCAGTGTCGCGTGCAACCCGAAATCGACAGCAAATATATAGACGCCATAGCTTCCATAGACGTGTGTCGTTCCCCATAGTATAGATAGCATTCAGTAATTGTATATAGGAATATATATATATATATATGACGTTATATTGACTATGAAGAGCTATGTAATACAAGATTGTCTATGACAACTATGAGAAACTATATACTTATAATGATAATAGGCGATAAAATAATGGATCCGTAAGCTACCGAGTGATAATGATAATTTGTGCTAGCGACGTCTCGCTAGCTCTCGCTAGCCCGGGAGGTTTTCCCTGATGCAGCCGCAGAAGCCCTCCTACGCCTAAGCAAACCTTGAACAAAGATGACCAGAGACCAAACCCACCGTTCGACCCGCGGGCCATAACATGCATTACACCCCATCAATGAAGCTCGCAATACCGAACTCAACTCCCCCCTCCGGCCGCCCGGAAGCTGCTTTCTAGCGAGCAGGGAGCTGAGCAGTATCCCCCTTAGGGCCCATCTACTAGTACAGCATCCTCCGGAGTGTGGATTCTGACCTTCCGCTCCTCGGCGGTCGCTGGGCAATCTGCGCTTTACACATTTACATCTTCACCCCTTTCCTAGCAGCGTATCCTACGGACGAGTCCTCCAGGTATCTAACATCCCGCTATAGCACATTCTCTGATGCCACGAGCACCCTTGCGAAGGCCGGTCAGGGGTGACCGAGCGCATCAATGCAAGCGGTGAAGGTTTTGGTTGAACGAGGTGGCATCGGATGTCCTCAAACAAACACTATTTCGGTACCACTCGATTCGAGGGTGTCCAATTTTCCCAGTGCTCGATCATCTTCGCCAGCCGCTTAGTTGCCAGTGCACTGTATGAGGAGCTGGAACAGATCTGATCACACCATAAGCGTAGATTATGACTGGATCTTTTACTGTGGCGATACGCTACGTATGATGAATGTTCTACCGCACCACCTCATGCCGTTCCTTCAATTCCGCCACATGAAATGAAACCGCATACGGTTCGCCTTGTCTAAAGGCCATGAGGGAATGTCAAGACCGAGATTTGTTTTACAGATGGAGATCCCGGCCCCACTTTGAGCAGACTCTGCTTGCCGGCCACTGTGGGCACTCGGGAAGTTCCTGACAAGGTACAACTCCAACAGGTAGAGTCAGGGTCCAGATCTGACGCCCGCCAGAGGGATCCGTTGCGCCGAGAGGTAGCTATTTCGGTCGTGAAATCCCCCAAAACGCAGTCCCCGCCAAACCTCGAATACAATTCTGGCCCTGGTCCGCAAGTCTACGAAACTCGAGCCGGTGCCAGTGCATCTCCACGAATTTTGACTATTCCCGTGCATCTCCATCACGTACAATTCTCCGCCATGATAGGAAGCGTTTTCGAAGGGGGACAAGTAGACATCCCTTTTCGTACAGGCAGAGAAAACGGTGGCCTCTTGCCTTTAGATGGAAGATTCTGACTTTAATCAGCAAACTTCAACTCGCGAACTCGAATCCTGACACCACTGACGCGCCAATGACTTCGTCAACTACGGTGCCGATACGAACTTAGTCAAATCATTTGGGGTACGCATCGATTAAGGACGCACCTTGACGTTTCTCAGACTGGGCTGAGGGGGCAGCGAGAACGAGGGAGGCAGGGCAGAGAGCAACAATAGCCCTGGTGAACATCATGGTAGATCGCAATGAAAATTGCTATGAGTGGCAGAAGGCTCAGGTTGAACTGGTCCTCGCAATGCCAAAGCGAACCAAACAGCCCACGTTAGGGGTGTTCACCAGTAGCAAGATGGCGTAGGAAAACCACATGGATTACGGTATCGCAGAAGGGGAAGGACGGATATGACATCTTCCATAGATCGGGAGTCCAATCAGCGGCCCGGGCGCTGAAGAGCTTAGTGCGAATGTGAATAGATATCGTCCCAAGGGGAGGAAGAAATGATTCAGAAAGAACGAGTGTGTGTATGTTGACGATAAGAGGCAAATCAGGAAGGCAGACGGCGGTGACACGAAATGTCAAAAGGAGAATGTCGGACGGAGAGAGGAGGACGAGTGGCGGGCGATGGACGATTGGGACGAAAGACGAGCGGTAGCAGACGAGAACGAGGTCAGGAGGAACGACGAGAGGCAGAAGATGGTGAACGAAATCGGGGAGGAAGCGGAGGCGAGGCGAGGGACGGAAGGCAGACGAGGACGGCAGGCGGGTGGCGGGCAGTAGGCGGTAGGTGGAAGACGAGGGGCGAGGAAGAGAGCGAGAACGAGGGGGAAGGAGAGGGCGGTGGACGAGACTGCCGAGATCGGGAACGCGGGCGCACGTCGCGTACGAGTGGCGGTTCTCGCTTTACACGGACTGACGCCGCCGTGCTATGGCTTCGAGAGGAGGGGAAAAGAGTGGGACGTATGCAAGGAAGAGAGAGAAACTTTGGCCACAGTAATGAACTCGAAAAAAAAAAAGGAAATAGACTGGCATGACTAGATGTACTAGATGTGCCGTTGGACTGTCTAGCACGGACTAGAAGACAAAAAGTGAATCTTTGAGTTCTAGCAAAAGACTGAGTTACTAGCATGATTAGAAGCACTAGATGTGACTAGCTGACCATGGGACGACTAGACCCTTCTAGGGCTAGTTACATCTAGTGCCGCCAGGTACCCTAGTATGTCCCAGTAGAATACATTTTGCTGATGTCGACTTTTGATACGCCTTTCTTTCATCACTATTCACTGTAATACAATACATCGTAGGACATTTTACCCACTCCACGTAAATCTACACGCATTCGGCCGACCCACAGTGAAGGATCCTCCTCTTCATCATTCATCACTCAGTCTTTTTCGTGTCCCGGAAACATTTGATCTAGTCAGTCAGCCACTTCAGTTCGCGTCACAAGTTCGTGACAGATAAGCCAATACATATTAGGTGAACCTCGCTCCTGTCAATATTTCATTAGGGTTACTTCTTGTTCCGCCTCAAGCAGCGTCTGCACTCGATCGTGTCTCGGCGTGAGAGTGATGCGATACGGCAGTGGCGTGCGTCCGGAATCGCCCTCATACTCCTCCAGGGATATTGGCTCGTCGGGTAGAGGTCGGATATCGAAGGCCCAGAGTAACCGGGATATCGCAAACCACAGCTCCCGTTCTGCGATGTGGATGCCTGGACATATGCGGCGGCTGCAGTAGCGCACATAGATTGAAAGGGGCGAAAAGGAGGTCAGCAAAGAAACCCCGGTGAGGGCAGACAACGCAAGGGAGAACAAAAAACTAGCTTGGTACGTACCCGGCGCCGAAGGCCCAGTGGTCCCGGTCCATCGCATTGGGAAGATTGCTCGATTCGTAGCACGTCAACGCGTCACCCAGGAAGCGATCAGGGTTGAAAGAAAATCTGTTGCCGCATGGACGTCCATTCTCAGCTCTGGATTAGATCTGGGGGAAGGAAATATGGCACGTACGAATCCGGATACTTCTCTTCGTTATGATGGATGGAGTAGCAGTTGAGGATGATCACGGTGTTCTTCGGAATGTACATCCCGTTGTATACAAAGTCCTCGGTTGAATAGTGCGGCGGCGGCATCCAAAATGGTGAGTGGGTGCGTTCGACCTGAATGCAGAAACACGTTGTGTGAGAGAGGGACAAAATCCCCGGCGTTTTTTTCGCGGGCTTACCTCCTTTATGATGGCCCTGATGTACGGAAGGCGCTGCTCGTCTTCCGCGCTTGGCCAGGAATCCCGGCCGACCACCTTGTCGAGTTCTGCATGGGCCCAAGTCTGCACCTCTGGATGTGATGAGATGTGTGCCAGGAACCAGAGGACCATGCCCAAAGTCTATAAAGGGCATTGCCCGGATTAGCCGGCCCTTCTGTGGAAAGATATGGTCAGGCCCTACGGAATGGATGCCGCCGAGGGTGAACACGACCGAGAGCATGCACATGTCTTCCCAGTCTAGCTTCTCTTGCTCCCGCGTCTGGAGGAGGGTCTTGACAAGACAATCCGGCACGTCCTCGCCTGCATCCATACGGGCCTTCACTCGCATAATCATAGCGCCGTAGACCTCCATGATGCTGTCATAGAGCCGACGGCCACGTGATCGCGTTGGAGTCGGGACCCACTGGAGTGGTTTGATGAAGTCAACGATGTTTTTACACGGACCTGGGGCGAGCGCAGTAGTCAGGGGTGAGGTCTTCCTTGTTGAAAAAAGTAGGGAAGGGGGCAAATTTTACCTGCGAGATTCATGAACTCCTTGGCGATGGCCATTGCGCGCTCCGTCAGAGGATCGAGGGTGGAGTCGGTACGTGTCCCGAATGATATCATCAACATGTTGCTGCGGGTGGTGGTGCATCACAGTGGTCAGACCCCTCGTCAGACGAGAACATGCGGCTATTCATAACGTACTTCAATGCATAGCGACCGACGAAGTGTGCAGGATTAATTGGTGATGCGCCCATCTTTGTTTCGTGATACATCGATCGCACCATGATGTGGGCCTCATAATCAAGGGCTGGTGATTGTACCTGGATGGCCCTGGGGTTAAGAAGCTGCATCGCAATCTTGCGATGCTTCCTCCTGCCAAGCAAACGTCGTTCATATGGGGCGTCCGGCATCGCTATCACGAAACTTACCACGTGTCGTTGTACGGGGTCGAGGTGATGGCACGGCCGCGAAGTACCGTTTGACTCTTCACGAAATATTCCTTGCGACTGGAGAAGATGGCGCCATTAGAGACCAGCAAGTCCTTGGCAACGCGCGCATCCGAAACCACGAGAAAGAGTTGGTTGCCCATCCAGAGAGAGAATAATGGACCATATTTCCTCGACCATGCGTGGAGAACGCGCTCTGGATAACGACGAAGGAAAGCATAACGAAATAGCGGGCCAGGAGGAATAGGGTGCCCATCCTTGTCCACAAGATTTCTCCGGAAAATAAGGGGAAAGAGGAAAGAAAGAGCTAAAATCGCCAGTAAGATGCCAACCCCCGAAGAGAAAGCAGAGTGGTCTGAGGAGGGAGACAACTTGTCAGCGATGCGGGTCAGCCGAAGGGAGAGAGACCTTACGGAGAAGGGGAGAAGACCGGTGCCAGTGCCAGGTATGTTGTACGTTGCATACACCATGGGTCAAAAAGTTCAAGTTACAAGCCCAGTCGGGTTGCCGGGGAGACGAGAGACAGCTTTCGATGGCTGATAGCTTTGCCAGCTCCGTGCGATTTAAATCCTTCACGCGTACTGTATTCCTGTCAGTGAACATTTATTTTTCCGAAAACCTTCCGCTGACGGAAGAGTTTCTTCAATTGAGACGGGATTCCCCAGCTGGATGAGATGAATCTACAGGCTTGAGTGGCAATCAGGGAAAACCTCCCGGGCTAGCGATTGCTAGCGAGTCTCGCTAGCACTCGCTAGCCCGGGAGGTTTTCCCTGATGCACTCACACCGGCATATACCATCATGACGGATCATGAATCGATCATTATTCGAGGTAGTCCTCGGCTGACCGTGGCCGTGTACTGAGGTGATATCTTCGGCATTCGCCATCCGCCTCTTTATCGATAGGCATAATTTTTTATGATACCTGTCAGGCACCGCCGGGGAAAGCCAGTCTCATTTTGGGGCTTGATGTGTGCTGAGACTTGTGAGGGTGGCTCCAGAGCTGGATAGCGTGAAGTTCTTTAGAGGGGAGGCTAGACAGTGCCACAGTGGTGGGGCTGGGAGTATGGCTTTTACGAGTGGGTCGTTTAGGACGAGGTATAGCTGTGGGAACTGGCTGCCAGTGCATCAGGGAAAACCTCCCTGGCTAGCGAGAGCTAGCGAAGATAACGCGTTACTAGCGAGATAATGGACATAATGGTGAAATAAAGAGAGATAACGCCTGAATAATTGTCAACTCACTTCGTGTCAAGATAATTGAGATAATGAACTAATAATGAAACTAATTACATGAATATGAGGTGGCTATGTTACTGGTCCAAACCAGGGAAACAAATGGATCCTGTGTGAGACTAAATCTGTATATTCAACTAGTCTAGACATAGGTATGAGGCATAAAATGTGCTAAGTAATGGTGGTGTCGAGGGACAGGACGAGGCGCGCGAGCTTTTTTTTTTTTTTTTTTTTTTTTGGCGAGGCGCGGGCACATATGAGCACGCAGCAGGCGCCGGCGAGGACCTCGTCGATGGGCTGGGCTGTGCGCGTGGCGAGCACGACATGCGTGAGCGCAGGGAGGGAGGCGGGGGACGTGCCATGGAAGCCAGAGAGCGTGGACGTGTACAGGTGCGTGAAGCTGCGCGGGGAGGGCTCGCTGAAGTGCACCAGCGCGGGATGCCCGGGGTGGTAGAGCATCAGTGTGCGAGAGAAGGGAAGGAAGGGGTAGTGATGCACACGGCCCGGCTCAAAGCCGTAAGCCGGCCGAGGCCGGGCCTGTAGAAGCCGAGCCGTCCGAAGCCGCATGGACGGCTTATGACGGCTCACGGCTCAGGCGCTCAGGCTTGAGGACATCAAAGCCGGAAGCCGTGGCTCAAGCCGCGGCTTTTGGCGCCCAATGTGTTATGCCGTCGCCTTCGCCGATGACACATCGCCGTCACCACCACCACTGTCGACACACGTTTTCGTCGTCGCCGCCATCCCTTTCTCTTCCTTCCCCTTCAACCGTTCAAGTTTGCCTCACTTTCCCCGCAAGACAGCCAAGACTTTCACCAGCACAATGCCACGACCGCCTTCCCACCACCCCGCCGACATGACTAGGCCCTTTGGCTAGGCCGCCGCCTTGACCGACGACACATCGCCGTCACCACCACCACCACCACCACCACCCTTCTCCAACCCTTCGCCTCGCCAGGGCCTTCTCAGCATGATTTAGGTACGATTTTTTTTTTAAACTTTATTTTGTTCTTATCGTCTGATGTTCTATAATGTTTTATTTTTGTAGACACTGTTGATCGCCCACGTCGCGCGCATGCACATCGCGCCTCAGATCGTTCTGGGCCCGGTCAGTTTCCCCTCGCTGTTTGGCAGCCACCATCGAAGTCGCGCCCACAGTGCGATGCGACCCAAACGTCCCGCGGGCGCACCAAGCTGCACTCCCGACGCCCTCGCGCGCAAACGCGAGGGGTGCGTGCAACAAGACAAGGTCCACCTGTGGCTACCCACGACTCCCCCTCGCGCGCAACAAGGCCCGCCCGTGGCCACCCACGACGCCCCCTCACGCGAAAATGCAGGGGGTGTGTGCCGCACAACAAGGCCCGCCCGTGGCCACCCCCGTCGCCCCCTCGCACGAAAATGTGGGGGGGTGCGCGCAGCAAGGCCCGCCCGTGGCGCTCCACCCCCGACGCCCCCTCAGGTGCAAACGCAGGGGGAGAGTGCAACAGGACACACCCGTGGCCCTCACCCCCGACACCTCGCGCGCAAACGCGGGGGGTGCGCGCAACAAGGCCCGCGTGGCCACCCCCGACTCCTCGCGCGCAAACGCGGGGCGTGCGCGCAACAAGGCCCCCTGTGGCCCCCCACAACCCCGACGCCCCCTCACGCGCAAACGAGGGGGGAGAGTCAACAAGGCCCACCCTCGGCCCCCACTGACGCCCCCTCACGCGCAAACGCGGGGGGGGAGAGTGCAACAACACCCGTGGCCCCCACCCCCGACACCTCGCGCGCAAACGCGGGGGTGCGCGCAACAAGGCCCGCGTGGCCACCCCCGACTCCCCCTCACGCGCAAACGCGGGGAGTGCGCGCAACAGGGCCCCCTGTGGCCCCGCACCCCCGACGCCCCCTCACGCGCAAACAAGGGGGGAGAGTCAACAAGGCCCACCCTTGGCCCCCGACCCCGACGCCCCCTCACGCGCAAACGCGGGGGGGAGAGTGCGACAACATCCGTGGCCCCACCCCCGACGCCTCCTCACGCGCAAACGCGGAGGGGAGAGTGCAACAGGGCACCCGTGGCCCACCCCCGACGCCCCCGAGCGCGAAAATGCGGGGGGTGCGTGTAACAACGCCCGCCCGTGGCCCCCCCAACCCTGGCGCCCCCTCTCATGCAAACGCAGGGGTGAGTGCTACCCATACATGTATCCCTGTGGGTAAGCCATATCTGAACCTCTGTAAACAGGAAATATGATTATATTTCACCACAGGAAAGCCGCGGCTTGGGCCGGAGCCGGGCCTAAGCCGCCACAAGCCGTTGGTCACGGCTCAGGCCTTGCTTTTGCAAAGCCGGAGCCGCTCAAAGCCGAGCCAAAGCCGCGGCTTCCAGGCCGAGCCGGGCCGTAACATCACTAGGAAGGGGGTTACAAAGACAGTGGGATGCTTGGCAGTTGCGTGTGAGCTCATCAGCGAGGACCTCGACTACGGCGGTATTGGTGCGGAGGTGGACATCCTTCGGGTCCAGCGAGGGGAGCGCACTGAGCACGCGTACTGTGGAGAGCCAGCTGGGGTCGGGTCGCTGCGAAAAAAACACGGTTCAGAACTGTTGTCAATTCAAAAGTGCACAAAAGTGCAGTGCTGCAGAAAAGGTGCAACTTAGCTCAGGGCGAGGAACCGGCTGCAGTGGCGCGTGCTGATACAGGCGGTGGTGCATGTGCCGGGCAGTGGGGGCCATTGTAGATAGGTGCGATGTCCGTTCAGAACTGCCGACGTCGACGACGAGGCTGGAGAGTGCAGTGGCTGCGTGTAGACCTCTTCATGGGGGGAACTGTTCAAATGTTCAAGTTGAACATGTCACATAACACCACGGTGTTGAAGTTTGATATCCATGGATCCGTTCATATCATGAGAAGCAGGGACCTGACCGTCAGAGTCCTGAAATGACAATGACTGACTCTTTGCGGTTAGCCTTGAACTTGAGGCTTGAGGCCCAGTGAAAACCGGCACCGAGCTGACATGAGTGAATCTGAGTTCTTCGGCATTTGGCAGTGCTCAGCTGACTGCTCGCAGTTTGAATCTGAGTTGGCTGTAACTTAATTCATCTTAGGGACGTTGATTGCACTACATCAGTAATATGGTACTTTACTGGTGAGCTTTTCTAGCTTTTTAGCTTGTGGCAAGCTACAAGCTAACAAGATGCACTATTTTTGCCCTCATATTTGTGACACATGACTATGGTAGTTATTCAGTCTATGTGTAGTAGTGTAGTTGGTTGGCCAAAATAAAAATTCTCATATTTTGTGTCACCTTTCGAGTTTTTCCATGCCTTTCAATTTCATAATATTACAGCTTTTTTGAAATCGGGACTTGTCTTGCTGAGCTGTTGATCTTTCCGGCTTTTTTCACTTGCTTGCGCTTGCACACGCTTGCACAAGTTCCCACAAGTAAACTTACATAATCCTGATGTAGACAACCTGGACATTGCCCATGTTGCCCATTGCCTGTGTTGCTGCGTTGCCCTTCTATCGGAGTATGCCCATGTGTATGAATAGCATTTGTCTGAGGTGCTACCCACCCACTGACACCAAAGCTGTTTGCTTTTCTTTCAAATACCATCAATCCATCCCTTCCTTGGTTCCTCCACTCACCTTCATGCTCTTCATCATATCCTTGCTTGCCCACTCCATTGCCCCCTACATGTCCTTGGACCTGGTCAAGTACAACTTTATGCTCCTGAGCATGGCTGTTGGGCTCATGTATGTGTACAGCATTGGCCATCCCAACACAGTTGAACGGACCAGCAACATTGTTTGGACCCTTGGCTGCCTGATGTTGATTTAGCATGGCGACCATTGTTACTCACCTATCTGTGATGGCATGGGGTGGCTTCCAAATCTACAACACAGGTGCTTTCCACAAGGACTTCAAAAGGCTGGCAACCGATGGTGCTTGTCAAGTCAATCTTCTTCCGACATACTGGGTGTCACGCACTCACACTGAGATTCCCAGCCTCACTTTCAATGTCACGGCTGTCGCAAACCTAGGCGCATCAAGGCATCAGCAAAACGTCAAAATGCTGAATCTATCTTAAATCGTCTTATTCGTCTTATTAAGACGAATTAAGCGCATCCTCATTAAGATGAAGTCATCTTAGATTCAGTAGGGTCTGTTTCTTATTAAGCAGCCAGAAATCTTAATCCTTCTTAATAGCAGCTTAAATTGAGTGTGCAACTAAGACCAGAGTAAGCACACAACTCTAAGCACACATTAAGCATGAATTAAGCAAATAATACTATCAGAAGAATCTTAATTTTTGCTTAATTTTGCTTAATTGAGACTTATTCATTCTTATCAGGGCTTATGAATTGCAGTGGTCAAAAATATATATATTTGTTTGTGCTAATTACATTAAACAAAGGTAGCTAAAGATAGGAGAGAGCACAGTTGCTTGTCAGTGAGGACCACAACAATGGTGGTGTTGGCACAGAGGTGGGCAAGAAAGCACCACATCAGGAAAAAGGTTCAAGAAAAGTAGTACCTGCCAATACAATGTTGTAATTTTTGGACTACAGTGAGTGACATTGGGCAGTGCACAAGCATGGTATCATTGGGTAGACCCTGTCATATGTCTCTAGACACTGTCACACTATGGAGTTTGGGGTAATACAACCAAGTGCTACAGAGACTATATTGTCCAGATACATCTTACCATAGTATGGGATATATCTAACCATGTACTACAGAGACCATATTGTCTAGACTTATCCCACCATAGTATATGGTATATCTAACCATGTGTTACAGAGACCATATTGTCTAGACTTATCTCACCATAGTATATAGTATATCTAACCATGTACTACAGAGACTATATTGTCTAGGTACATCTCACCAAAGTCACCATAGTATGGGGTATATCTAACCATGTACTACAGAGACTATATTGTCTGGGTACATCTCACCATAGTATGGGTATATCTAACCATGTACTACAGAGACCATATTGTCTAGACACATCCCACCATAGTATGTAGTATATCTAACCATGTACTACAGAGACTATATTATCTAGGTACATTTCACCATAGTTTGGGGTATATCTAACCATGTACTACAGAGACCATATTGTCTAGACACATTCTACCATAGTATGTAGTATATCTAACCATGTACTACAGAGACTATATTATCTAGGTACATTTCACCATAGTTTGGGGTATATCTAACCATGTACTACAGAGACCATATTGTCTAGACACATTCCACCATAGTATGTAGTATATCTAACCATGTCCTCCAGAGACTATATTATCTAGACTCATACCACCATAGTATGTGGTATATCTAACCATGTGCTACAGAGACTATATTGTCTAGGCACATTCCACCATAGTATGGGGTATATGTAACAAGTCATCAGCAAAAAATCTACTAGCTATATAGTACTATATAGTGACAGTAGCACTGGTAGCTAGTAGATTTTTTTGCTGATGTAGGGCCATCAGGAAAATATGAAAAAAACTTAGAGTGCTTAGAGTGCTTATTTTGCTTAGGAAGTTACTTAGTTACAACCTAAGCATAGTGTAAATATGCCAAGCAGCAGACAAGAAAATAAGTATGTAAAGCACAAGAAGCATTGGAGTAAGTATACATGTAAGCACCATAAGAAGGACCAAGGGCCACAATCCTAACAGACTTTTGGATTCAAAAACATGTATTCCACAATCACAATACTACTATTACAAGTATATAAGGACAGCAGTGATGTCCATCACCCTCCTCGGCCTCGCACATGGGGGTGACATCCATCACCCCCTCGTCCTCAGCCTCGCGTGTGGGGGCGACGTCCGTCACCCCCTCGTCCTCGTCCTCGCGCGCGGCAGTGACGTCCGTCACGCCCTCGTCCTCACGCGCGGCGGCGACATCCGTCGCGTCCTCATCCTCATCCTCGTCCTCGCGCGCGGCAGTGACGTCCGTCACGCCCTCGTCCTCGTCCTCTGCCTCGCGCGTGGCAGCGACCTCCGTTACGCCCTCGTCCTCGTCCTCGGCCTCACGCGCGGCGGTGACGTCCGTGACTCGTCCTCGTCCTCGTGCGCGGCGGTGACGTCTGTGACTCGTCCTCTGCCTCGCGCGTGGCGGCGACGTCCATCACATCATCATCCTCGCGCCGACATCTGTCATGCCCTCGTCCTCATTCTCGGCCTCGCACGCGGCGGCGACGTCTGTCACTTGTCCTCGGCCTTGCACGTGGCGGCGACGTCCATCACGTCCTCATCTTCGGCCTTGCATGTGGCGGCGACGTCTGTCACGCCCTCGTCCTCGGCCTTGTGCACGGCGGCGACGTCCATCACACCCTCGAACTCAGCCTCGCGCGCGGTGGCGATGCTGTCGACAGGCATGCAGACGAAGACCTGCCACACCTGACGCGCAGCGCGGCAGGGTGCTTGGCGGGGAGGACCGCTCGTTCGTCAGCGAGGACCGTGGCAACGGCAGTGTTGGCATCGGTGGTTCGCGCGGCGGGTGGTGATGCAGACACGGGCCGATGACGAGAGAAATAGGAGCGTGGCGACAGGGGCGCGGCGACGAGGGGAGGCGGCGACACAGACACGAGGGCGCAGCGACGGGCGACCCAGAGACGGGGGGTGGCGACGGCGCAGACACAGGCGGTAGCGACAACACATGCACAGGCGGTGGCGACGACACAGACACAAAGGGAGGCGGTGATGGGGAGGTGCACCGACAAGGGGAAGTGCAGACGCAGAATGGGGGGTGGCGACGCAGACACGGGCCGACGACGTCCGTTTGGGACTCGCCAATGTCGACAACGAGGCCGGAGAGCGCGCCCATGGCATAGAGTTGCGCCGTGGGCCAGACGAAGATACTGATTGACGCGACGTTGAAGGGGTCGAAGACCTGGCCCGTGCGCTCATAGGCATCGCACAGGAGGCCTGGGATGGGCGAAAGCAGGACGGGGGACTCGTTGTGGATATGGCGGAGTTGCAGGCCCGTGAAAGACGTACTGCCTGTGGTGGTTGTTGTTTAGAAAACGAGGTGCGTGGCGTGGCGGTGCAGAACACAAAAGACCGGGGTGGGAGAGGCAACATACCAGAGGGCCTTGGGCTTGCAGTCTTTGATCGGGTCGTCGGCAGCGCCACAAGACGACGAACTCCTGTCCCGACGCAAGCGCGTCATCCAGCTGGGGCCGATGGGGCAGTCAGTGACTTTGAGTGATGCATTTGCGGCTCGGCGATGCGGACGGACCAGGCTTAGGCCTACCTCTCCCGAGCCCAAGCCCGGGTTCGATGCCGACGCGGCGGCGGGCTGCTGTGGAGGCAAGCCGATGCTTGGTGGAGTTTCCTTGAACTCGTTGCCAGCATTGACGGGAACGATGGATGGTGATAAAATCCTCAAAGGCAAGGCGGAGGGGCAGCGGTGAACGAATGTCGTCCAATTTTCATCAAGTCGTGCCCACACGTGGCCACTTAGTCAACATGTCATGTGACATGTTCAAATGAACGTGCAAGTTCGTTCACGTTCAAAGTTCAAACGTTCAAGTCGACGCATTCCCCCCCTAGTAAGTTAGGGGACATAGTGGGACTTTTACTTTTTTTCTTTTATGAAAATAAGCTAACAAACTTTCTTTTTTAGGGCCACCGTGATTTCGACTTGACAGCACCCAACGAAGGCCCATCGCCACCTTCGAGGAGGCCGTGTTCAGCCACCTCGCCCTTCCGCCGCTTGAAGGCCAAGGTCCTCGTCGAGGCGCACGTCTTGTAGCTGCGTGAGTTCTCGGTCCTGGTTGTCTCGGAGAAGTTTGTGGGCAAGGTGAGGTCTTTTGAATCACGACAGCTCAAGCTCAGCGCCCACTCCGTGCACAATGTTCGTATTTTTTTACCTTCCTCCTTCGCTTCGGGTGACTCTGATCCCTCCCCCTTCTCCTCTTTCTCCCCCCACCTCGAACTGCCCATGGCGCAGCTCTATGCGCGGGCGCGCTCTCCGGCCTCGTCGTCGTCAGCGAGTCCTAAACGGACACCGCGCCGATATACGACAGCCCCCCGCTGCCCGCTACCCAGCTCGCGCTCCCTGTCGAGCTCTTGCTGTCCTCGCCGCTCGCGCCCCCCGCCGAGCACCCACCGTCCTCGCTGCTCGCGCTCCCCCCGCTGAGTGCCCGCCCTCCTCGCTGCTCGCGCTCCCCCGCTGAGTGCCCACCCTCCTCGCTGCTCGCGCTCCCCCCGCTGAGTGCCCGCCCTCCTCGCTGCTCGCGCCCCTCCCGCTGAGCGCTACGTCGACACTCCTCGCGCTTGCAAACGCGTGGGGGGTGGGGGTTGTACGACGATGCCTGGCCGCCGCGCAGCCCCCGACACCGCTGCTCAATACCACCTCGCAAATGCATGGGGTAGGTAAAAATGCAACCAGACTGGGACTTTGTACTTTCATACACTACTTATTTTTTTTTTTTTTAATTTTTTTCGAGTCCATTTATGTGTGTCTTGGGTTACACTACTTATTCCTGATTAGTACTGTCAATGTAAATTTAATTTAATACATCTTGCTTATGTTTGTAAAGCTTGTGATACTTGCCAATGAGTGTGACAGGCTGGAAAGCCCCTAAAGTCTCAAAAAGTTTGCAGATGTCACTGTAGTTACTGTAGTACTGGTTGCTGTTTGGTAGTCACTGTAGCACTGGTCGCTGCTTGATAGTCACTGTAGTACTGGTTGCTGCTTGATAGTCACTGTAGCACTGGTTGCTGCTTGATAGTCACTGTAGTACAAGCTGCTACTTGGTAGTCACTGTAGCATGGGTGGCAACTTGGTAGCATGAGTGGCAGCTTGGTTGTCACTGTAGCTTGGGTGGTAGCTTGGTAGTCAATATTGCTCTTGCGTGGTCCAACATTGTACTACAAATCGGCTCACTGGCAATGGAACTACTGTTACTACTGTAACAATGTAGAACACTGTAGCATAATCATTTTTTCCTGATGCAGTGGCATGCAGATGCACGCGGTGGTGCACGTGCGGATGCGGGCGGTGACGGGGCCGCACGGATGCAGGCGGTGATGGGGCCGCGCGGATGCGGGCGGTGATGGGGCCGCGCGGATGCGGGCGGTGATGGGGCCGCGCGGATGCGGGCGGTGATGGGGCCGCGTGGATGCAGGCGGTGATGGGGCCGCGCGGATGCAGGCGGTGACAGGGCTGCGCGGATGCGGGCAGTGATGGGGCCATACAGATGCAGGTGGTGACGGGGCCGCGTGGACGCGGGCAGTGACGTGGCCACGCAGATGTGGGTGGTGACGGGGCTGCGCAGACGCAGGCGGTGACAGGGCCGCGCAGACGCGTGCAGTGACGGGGCCGCACAGATGCAGGCAGTGATGGGGCCGCGCAGATGTGTGCGGTGACAGGGCCGCACAGACGCGTGTGGTGACAGGGCTGCACAGATGCGGGTGGTGACGGGGCCATGCAGACACGGGCGGTGACGCGGTCGTGCAGACGTGGGCAGTGGCGCAGCCGTGCAGATGTGGGCGGTGACACGGGTGCAGTGGCGCACGTGCGGACGCGGGCAGTGGCACGCGGTGATGCGCATGTGGGCATGGGCGGTGATGCATGCGCAGGCGCGTGTGGTAGTGCGATTGTGGTGGTGCACACCCTGGGCAATGGGAGGCCGATGTCGACGAGGGGCTACACATGTCAGAGTGATATGAGGGAGAGCAAGGAAGGGAATACTTACACATAGAGCTGTGCTATGGGTCGGTCGGGGGTGCTGGATGTCACGACGTTTGAAGCGCTCGACACCTCGTGCAAAGAGGAGGTCATGGGGGGGGGGGGGGGGAGAAAGGGGAAAGAGAGGGGGGAGAGATCAGTATCACCCAGAGCACAGCGAGGTAAAGATAAAAAAAACGAACATCGCACGCGATGTGGGAGCTGAGCGCGGAGTGGGTTCCGTCTCGTCTTGCCCGGCCACAAGATGTGCTGTGATGAGGACCTTGGCTTGAAGTAGAAGGGTGTGTCGTTGTCCGTGTGAGCTAGAGGTGGCCGAGCATGGCACACTTGGCCTCCTTGAAGGTGCTGTCAAGGCCAGGGTAAAGTGTAGTGTAGGCTGAGGGCTGGGGACAAGTTGAGGACAAGTTGAAAAGTTGAACATTGACGCGGCGTGTCAACCGAGTGTCAACTGCTCGAGTTGAACATGTCACATGATGTTGTTGACTTGGGATTTTTTTTGGTGTATCCAATTCAACTTAAACCTTCTGTCTTGTGCCCCTGCAACGCAGTGAAACCACCTTGTCCCCTGTGATGCGCTCCAGAACCAGCGCCTCACGCCTGTTGCCCTCGACTGGGGCTGCATGCCCTCGTGACCACCGCCACGCCACCTACATCCCCTCGTACTCGCAATTGCGTGGGGCTTGTACCACAATGTTCAGCCACCACCCACCTTTGACACTTGGCCACCACCCGCCTCCACCGCCCCCTGCGCTCGCTCTCGTGTGGGGTACCATGACAACTCAGCCACCACCCATCTCTGCCACACTCGCACTCGCTCTCGCGTGGGGGTACCATAGCACTCGGCCACCACCCACCTCCGCCGCCCTCGCCCTCGCTCTCGCATGTGGGTACCATCACACTCGGCCACCATCCACCTCCGTCGCCCCCCGCACTTGCTCTCGCATGGGGTACCATAACACTCAGCCACCACCCACCTCCACCACGCTTGCGCTCGCTCTCGCTCTCGCGTGGGGGTACCAACGATGCTCGGCCACCACCCACCTCCGCCGCCCCTCGCGCTCACTCTCGTGTGGGGGTACCATGACTTGGCCACACCCACCTCCGTCCCCCCCCGTGCTCGCTCTCACGTGGGGTGCCATAACACATGACCACCACCCACCTCCGCCGCCCCTCACGCTCCCTCTCGCATGGGGGTACCATCACACTCGGCCACCACCCACCTCTGCCGCTTTCGCCCTCACCCTCGCTCTCGCGTGGGGGTACCAACGATGCTCGGCCACCACCCATCTCTGCCGCCCCTCGCCCTCGCTCTCGCATGGGATACCATGACTCGGCCACACCCACCTCCGTCACCCCCCACGCTCGCTCTCGCGTGGGGTGCCATACCATGCAACCACCACCCACCTCTGCTGCCCCTCGCACTCCCTTGCGCGTGGGGGTACCATCACACGCGACCACCACCCACCTCCGCCGCCCCTCGTGCTCCCTCGCACGTGGGGGTACCATCACACTCAGCCACCACCCACCTCCGCTGCCCTTGCCCTTGCCCTTGCCCTTGCCCTTGCCCTTGCCCTCGCATGGGGGTACCACG
This sequence comes from Russula brevipes, assembly GCA_022496215.1. Classification (NCBI taxonomy): domain Eukaryota; kingdom Fungi; phylum Basidiomycota; class Agaricomycetes; order Russulales; family Russulaceae; genus Russula; species Russula brevipes. The sequence continues at coordinate 32,930 of WTXF01000204.1, forward strand.
ATGCTCGGCTCAACCCCACCCCTGGCACCCTCATGCTTGCAATTGTGTGGGGGTGTATACCACAATGCATTGCCTGTGCATTGTATCAGCTATTTCTTATTGTCTCCATTTGTTATGTAGACCTTTGTTGTAGTTTAGTAGTCTTTGAAAAGATAATCTATGACATGCATGAATGTGTGAATCACATAAAGAAAAATACCCTGTGGAGTAAGTTGTACTTACTGCTCTTATTGTGTGCTTAAATCTTCTTAAGTCTTCTTATTTTTGGAAGTCTTCTTATTTTTGGAAGTCTTCTTAGTTTTGGAAGTCTTAGTTTTGGAAATGTTCTTATTTTTTGGCATCTTAAATCTTCTTAATGTTCTTATTTTTGGGAAGCTGCTTATTTTTGACAATCTGCTTACTTTTGGGAAGCTGCTTATTTTTGGGAATCTGCTTATTTTTGGGAGCCTTCTTAACTCTCTGAGATCTCCCTTATCATTTTGGGAACCTTTTTAACACTCTGAAATCCTCTTATAGTCCCTTATCTCCTTAAAATTTTTTACCATCTGAATCCTTCTTATCTTGCTTAAAACAGCTTATCTCCTGAATTTATGCTTAGAGATTTTCATGGCTAAGATGGATTCAGCGTTTTGATGTTTTCCTGATGAGGGATTTCCCAACAGCTACACCACAAGAGATGAGTTTAACATCCTGGGCAAGGGGGTGGCGGAACGCGAATCCTGGACCTTATGTGGGGGGGAGGGGGGGGTCTGGGGTCCAGAAAAAAAAAAGTTTGACATGCCAAAAAAGGCAGCCAAACTCACATTTTTGGGAGTGGAAGGCGAAAAATCCCACTGAAACGAAAATTACTCAATGACACACAATAATAGTCCCAGTGATGGGAGTAGGGGCTTGACATCTCAGCTGGCTGAAAAGGACCGCGAGGAACAGATTCGCGAGCTGCGAGCTCAAACCTCAACCTCAAGTACGGTCGGCCCAACACCCTCGAGGACCCCAGGTCCCCCACACGCTGCTTGCCGCCGATGCACAGTCCCTCACACACACACTCACACACAGGTGCAGGCCAACGACAACAAGACACCTCGCTTCTTGACTTGAGCAACCCCTTTGCATCAGACAACTCATTGGGGCAGCCAACTACATCGCCTCTTCCGGCTCTGCAACTCCCGCACACCGGCTCTCCTGTCGCAAGCGCGGCGTCGATGCCTGCCTTTGTGCAGGGGCGGCCCTTGTCGAGTGCATCTGTGTCATCACAGGCGTCTTCTCTCCCATTGCGCACGCCAGTCTCCTTGCACGCTGAGGCATGTCGGTCGCCCTGGTTTCGGGTGGCCCAGGTGGGGTCGACATTTTCGGGAATGTCAGGTACCGTGACGGCAGCTCTGCGTTTGGTCGGGCAGCAATGCACGAAGGTGCTACCTCTATTGCAAAGCCGTTGAGCCCCACAATCCACTGCCGCTATCGCTACCAAGCCGCATTTGTGACCCTTGCTGTCGCCAGCACCATCAAACTCGTGCTTGAAGACTCGCTTACCTTAACAGGGACAGAGCTCAGCGACGGCCAACCTGGCGAGGAGCAGCAGCACTCTGCTCTCTCAGAAGATGCCCCACATGCTGGTGCTGGCCTGTCCGTGGCCCCCACCACGATGCCCCCTTGCACGCAAACGTGGGGGGTGCGTGCAACAACGCCTGCCCGCAACGCCTGCCCCCCCTCGCATGCAAACACGGGGGGTGCTGCAACAATGCCCGCCCATGGCCCCCACCCCTGGCACCCCCTCACACGCAAACGCGGGGGTGCATGCAACAGCGCCCACCCACGACCACCACCGACGCCCCCTCGCACACAAACATGGGGGGTGCGTGCAACAATGCCCGCCCGTGTTCACCCCCAACGCCCCCTTGCACGCAAACGTGGGGGGTGCGTGCAACAGTGCCCACCCGCGGCCCCCGACGCCCCTTCGCACACAAACGCGGCCAGGTTGTTGCATGCACCCCCACGCGTTTTCGTGCGAGGGAGTGTCTGTGGCCCACAACTCAGAAGTTGGGTCTGCAAACATGTTAAGACCCTAGCTGGTCTTACGTCGCTATCGTGTCACTAAGATGAGTGACTTTGTCCCGACGAAGTCGAAGGGACAGGCGCCAAGCCGTAGCGCCTACATGTGGGCGTATGCGTAGATTACGCCACCCTAACAAGGACAGGGGCGCGGGGTGATTAACCTGCGAGCGCCAATCAACGATGATCGAGAAAGGAACCCGGCGATAAGGCGGGCTTCCTTTAGAGACAAGGTTCAATGACTAGCGCGTGGAGTGGCAATGAGCACACGATGATCGGAGTTCCTCTAAGCAGACTGAAGTGCAGTCTGAGTCACGTAGAGATGAACAGGGATAAGACGGTTGGATTGGGTACAGGTAAGCTCGAACATGAGTTGGCTAGGAATGGTACAGAAAGTCAAGCTTAACTTGACTGCGGCCCTAAGGGCGTCCTTATATACTCAGCAGTATAGTAATGAACAAGTCAGGAACAAGTCAGGAACAGAACAGGAATGGCATAGTACAAGTCACAGGTGGTAATAACCAGCCACCTCTCATGGTCAATGAATACTGGTGGCTGACAGGTTATACAAGAACCAGGCACCGTGGGACTAGAATCAAGGTAATCAACGCATAGGTAAACAGGGACGTACAATCACATATGGATAGGGCTTCACACCCATTCTGTCAAGGTCAAACGCAATACAAGTCCAGTTAGGGTGTGACCCCCACATCCTAACAGAACAGGTATCTGGGATGAACCCTAAGTGCCGAGGATGCTGCCTGTCACCGGCCTATCGCCTAGTGCCACTACGTGCCGGTGGGACGAGTATCCCCTCTGTATATCTCGACTCGCAGATATGTAGCTCGCTCTTTGTGCACGTGGTACGACCCTGTGATGATGTCGACAAACCTCAATAGGTATGCGCCTTTTAGGTACTCCTCGTATGGATAGCGGTGTGGTCCCTCGGTCTGGTAGAGTCGATAGAGCTTCTCTGTATAAAGGGGGAGTCTACGGGATGTTTCAGCGAGGTGTCCTAGCCTGTTGCTCATGCAAGACTCCCAGAGGGCTATGCAGAGGAGAGAAGAGGGTGATATTCAAGGTGTCGTACAAGACACTTGACTTAAGGTCTCTTGCTCTACTTTACAGGTCCTTATATACCCAGCAGAGGCCCTACAAGCTAGGCCAAAGTGTTGCTGAGTTGTCGTATAGTAGTCGTACAGTAAGCGGGAAATACTCTGCTTGGTCAGAAAGAGAAGCACTTGCTAAGCGCTTATGAATTGTATGAATCCGCTGAGTAACCATAGTCTGAGAATGAGTAAGTAGGGTCCATGCTTAACAATCCTTTGTCAGCATGCTGGGCCAGTTCACCGAGTCCCCTTACGCGGTCGGGCCTCACGACCGCTGCCGGTTTCACTGCCCCAGGCAAAGGCAACAGGCATGCAGCCCCCTGGTGAGGGCACGGGCATGCTGTCACCGGCCTATTCGCCTAGTGCCACTACGCGCCGGTGGGACGGGTATCCCCTCTGTATAATGCGACTTGCAAATATGTAGCTCGTTCCTTGTTCACGTGATACGACCCCGTGATGATATCGACGAATCGTAACAGGTATGCGCCTTTGAGGTATTCTTCGTATGGGTAGCGGTGTGGGCCCTCGGTCTGATAGAGTCGATAGAGTTTCTCTGTATAGAGAGGAAGTCCGCGGGATGTTTCAGCGAGGTGTCCTAGCCTGTTGCTCATGCAAGACTCCCAGAGGGCTATGCAGAGGAGAGAAGAGGGTGATATTCAAGGTGTCGTACAAGACACTTGACTTAAGGTCTCTACTCTACTTTACTAGTCCTTATATACTCAACAGAAGCCCTACAAGCTAGGCCTCAGCGTTGCTGAGTCGTCGTACAGTAATCATACAATAAGCAGGAAATACTCTGCTTAGTAACAAGAAGGAAGCGCTTATCAAGCGCTTATGAATCGGCAGTCTGCTGAGTAATCGTAGTCCGAAAATGAGTAAGTAGGGTCCATGCTGACTGACCATTTGTCAGCATGTTGGGCCAGTTCACCGAATCCCCTTATGCTGCCAGGCCTCATGGCAGCTGCCGGTTTCACATGCGGCCCTATGCAAGGGTGTGGGTGTGTAGCCCTAGGCAAGGGCATGGGCGTGCAGCTCTAGGCGAGGGTGCGGGTGTGCGGCGCTAGGCGAGGGTGCGGGCATATGGGCGTGCAGCGCTAGGCGAGGGCGAGGATGTGTGCGGCGCTAGGTGAGGGTGCAGGCGTACGGTACTAGGCAAGGGCAAGGATGTGTGGCGCTAGGTGAGGGTGTGGGCATGCAGCCCCAGACGAAGGCAGTGAGGGAGTCGCCCCAGGCGAAGGCAACGGGAGGTGACAAGAGTGTAATGGCTGCAAGGGGAAATGGTCGCAGTCTGAGCATTGCACGCATGAGGGTGGTGAGTATGGGAATGCCCAAAGAGGGCGAAAAAAACAAAACATGCATGGGAATAACATACTATATATGGAAGGTGGGGGTGGGGGGGGGTTTCATATCCTCGAAAAAAAAAAGTTATACATGTAGTCCTTTATTTTTGTCCCGCCACCCCCTTGGTCCTGGGAGGGGTACAAGATAGGATGAAGATAGAGGAGTGGACTGGAAGAGGTGGTATCACAGTGCGGTCCCGCTCATGCAACCTGTTTAGTTGCTACTTGCTCTACCTCGGTTGGTAATACAAGTGAATTGTCTAAGGGCGTCTCTACTAGACGCTTGTCCTTATATACATGGGTACTCTAGGGCTGGTCTTTGGAAGCGTGACCTATTGACTGTAAGTGCTAGCCAATCATCAAATCGCAGGGAGTGGTGCCATCTATTAATACTCGAGTTCCTATTAATAGTCACTGCGTGCAAATAAGGGTTTTTCTCTAAGAAAAACTCTAATAAAACCCTGTGAGGTGTTAAACAATTATCAGAGTTTATTCGCCCAGAATACTCGGCAGAATGGAGTTTAAGTTTATTTCATTTTTGGCTTGGCTTGCCTGCTATTGCTTAACAATTAGTTAAAGATTTTTTTTCAAAGTTTTTCCAAGAAATAAACTCTGATAATGCTTTAACACTTTACAGGGTTTTATTAGAGTTTTTCTTAGAGAAAAACCCTTATTTGCATGCAGTGCTAGTTGAACCTTGTAAGTCATTGCGCAGTCAGCTGAGTCATGCACATCATGTGACTAATCTGGGGTCATGTGACTACAAGTCATCATGTGATCTGGTCCTGGGCTTGGTCATGTGACCCGGCGGTCACCTGATCTGTGGCTGCTTCTGCATCTCTGGATTCTCTGTGTATTCGTCTGGCAAGAATGGTTTACATAAGTCGTGGGAAGTTCTTGCATAAGCAAAACTTGCACGTCAATTCCTGGGTCATCTAGGCTGGATTTGGGTGTCAAGGGGTGTTTCTGGTCAAGTTATGAGGGGTGTTCCATGGAGAATTAACCTATCCATGGTCTGTGATGGCAATGGTGTGTTTCTGGGCGTTTTTACGAGTCTGGGAAGGGAAGGGAAGGGCAAATATCTGGTCATGTCATGATGGTTCACGACAGTGGCCCTGCTTGTGTTGTGCTTTTTATCTTTCAAGCTCGTCAAGGTGCCGATAGACTACGCTTATTTTCACTCACATAGCTAATATTTGGGTCCTTTTGTAGCTTTTCGGATGGCAAACTTTCGAACGTGTTGGTACTACAGAAGCTAAAAAGGGGTGGAAGGAGGACAGTAACGGAACGCACATATGTTCTACTGCCCAAAGACAGGTAGCTTTCCCCATTGCTACATGTGAATCAGTGGTCTTGGGCGGTCATGATTAAGCCATGCTGGAGAAGGACCTGTGCGAGTTCAACGTGACCCCTGGACGATGCCAAATACAGCGGAGTCAACCTGTCCCTGTCCTGAGCCGTGGCGACTGTGCTGTGCTCAAGAAGGACCCGCACGAGTTTGAGGTGTCCCCCAGATGATGCCCCATGCAATGGAGTCAACCCGCGCCTGTTATGCACCATGGCGACTGCACCATGCTCAAGAAGGACCCATGCAAGTTTGATGTGTCCCCCGTCCGACACCCGATGCAGCGGAGTCAACCCATCCCCGTCCTGAGCCGTGGTGGCTGCGCCGTGCTCGAGAAGGACACGTGCAAGTTGGGTGTGTCCCCCGTATGACGCCCCATGTAGCAGAGTCGACCCACGCCTGTTATGCACTGTGGTGACTGCACCATGCTGGAGAAGGACCCGCACGAGTTCGACGTGTCCCCCATACAACGCCCGATGCAGCGGAGTCCACTCATCCCCATCCTGTGCTGTAGTGACTGCGCTGTGCTTGAGAAGGACCCGTGCGAATTTGAGGTGTCCCCCAGACAATGCAAAATGCAGTGGAGTCGACCCATGCTCGTTCTGCGCCATGACGACTGCACCGTGCTCAAGAAGGACCCACGCGAGTTCGATGTGTCCCCCATCCGACACCCGATGCAGCGGAGTCGACCCGCGCCTGTCCTGCGCCGTGGTGACTGTGCCGTGCTGCAGAAGGACCCATGCAAGTTTGAGGTGTCCTCCACCCAACGCCCCATGCAGCGGAGTCGACCCACGTCTGTTATGCGCCATGGTGATTGCACTGTGCTCGAGAAGGACCCGTGCGAGTTGGACAACGTCCGATGCAGCAGAGTCCACCCATATGTAAGGATATGGACGGTTTGGGGTCTCTATGCACAAGAGAGAGACGCGTTAGTATGACTGTGGGAAAGGGACTTACCTTAACAGGCATGGGCCCAAGTTACTTACCGTTTTCGGTTGTGGTCGACTCATTAGGCTTCATATGGTAAACCGAGTTTATGTAAGCTCTCACGTGACTCAGATCTGTACGATTACTTTCAGTGGCATTTGGTGGCACTTGCGAGTACTTGATTCACTCGCGAGTACTTTTACTTACGACTCATTTTGGTGGCACTCGTCAGTGCCACGCAAAGCTTGTTTGACACGATCCTAGGAGAGGATCCTTGTAGTATATAAAGGCTTCCTGTAGTAGTAGTGAAGCCCCAGTCTCGACTTTAATCAGAAGTCGCGCCTTAACAACTCCTGCTCCCTTGCCTGCTCCCTTCAAACTTGTTAACCACTTAACACTTCCTTTGGGAGTGTCGCTTACACGCCAAGTGAGCACTAGTTGCACCTTAGCAAAGACCGCTAAGGAGGACCGTAGAGGAGGACGCACAAGTCACGTGCTCTTACTCACAGACGGTTGACAGTCGCTTGTCACGACTCTAAACCAGTGCCGAATCACTAGTCACGTGATCGGTCGTCACTGAGGGAGACTACCCGTTGTGCTGAACCACATAGTCACGTGGTCAGTCGTCACAACTCATGCCGATCATACCCGCGCAGTCAGCGGCTATTGGTTATCGGTTACTGGAATAGGATACAATTAAGGGCTCAGCGTGTGCCCTTAACACAGAGAAGCAGCAGCGCTCTGGGGGAAGGCCTGCGGCCCGGCCTGCATACAAGTCCCAAGGTATGTCTTTCCAACTAATCTTGACCCTTGCACTCTAATTGTGCATTCTTCCAGAAGCAGGAGCGAGCCAGCGAATCTCGACCCGCTCTGTATCGCGAGCAGCAAAGGGGAAAAGCGTTCAGTCGGCAATCGGTGAAGATAGGTTGGGCCCTGGGACCGCATCTGGGACTCCAAATACCGGGAATACACCCGGAAGTTCAATTTCCTGCCCGGTATCAGTCTCCTGCGGCAGAGCATCTCAGTCGTCCCGACCTGTGCCAGCCCGCGCAAAAGAAGGGGAATTTGAGCACAGCGTTCCGAAAGGTACAGGTTCTCACCGCGCTATTGTTCCATTCCGAGCTAAACATCTCTTAGGTCGGCTGGCTGTTGTTCCGGAGATCAGGATCCCGGATATCGGCGTTGAGCCTCAGGGACGACGCGCAACTGTCCACTCTCCCTCCGGTGCACTTCGACCCAATGCAGCAGCTGGCCCGTCCACTGGGATCAGATCCCCTCAAGCTACGCCTCCTGCGCTGTCTCCGGTGCTTGGTGGGCATTCACCCGGGGTATCTCCAACAGGTGGAACAATTGTTGTCGACGAAGTACTGATCACCTCGCTCCTCGACAATCACCAAGCCAACATTTTGTCACATATTGAAAATCAGGAGCAAGGGCTAACGAAAGTGATGAACGACAATCTGACTACCAGATGGGACAACTTCCGCGGGATATATAGAACAGCTGTCAAAGACGAAGTAAAGGAGGCAGTATCTGCATTGTTGGAAGACCTTCGTAACCACGTTAACAAGACCATTGATGACAGGCTGGGCGCCCGCTTGGGTGCCATCCAGGGCTCCGCAGCTAAGGGCCTCGACGGGAGCCAGAAAGAAGAGATGTCACGATCTCTTCGCCTGGAACTGACCAACAACAACGCTGAGCTGGTTCGACAACTTGGCGACCACATAATTAAGGAGGACAGTGGGGTCCAGAAGGTCCGACGAGTCATATCTAGCCAAGTCAACAGAGTCACTTCGATGCTCGACAAACAAAAGGCTTCCACCAGCAGTCTCTTGACTAAGTTAGAGGACATCTCGAAGGCACACTTGACTGTGTGCAACGTGATTGAACAAATTCTCAGGCCACTTCGCGAGACCCTTAATAACCTCCATGTAGAAATTCCCCGTCTCAATGAGACATTAATCAATACCCAAGACATACTCTGTCGGATGGAAGGGTCAGGGCCTGCGTTGCCGCTCGAAGGTGATGCTCAGGTCGAGGTATGTCTATTCATGCCTTTAATTTGAATATTTGTTCTTACATTTTAACAGCATGCTGCGTCTGATCAGCATGAAAATCCCGTGGCCTCAGGAGGAGCAGTTGATCTGACCGAAAGTGCCGACCCCACAATCATCGCGGAGGGATGGGTAGACAAGGGAAAGGGAAGGGCAATGGAGAATGAAGGTGCGTATACTCACTTGACCATTGCGATGAGAAGCTCACTACGCACGGTCCAGGAGAGGCACTGGGTGAGAGCCAAAGCAACACAGTGCAACACAAAGTCCGTTTTGAAGGCACAGCGACGACCTCAGCCCCGCTGTCCTCTCCCCCCACTTTTTGGTGCGATGCCAGAGGACATCGAGATGCAGATTGAGGATGAGAGTGAACCGGGCGGAGCCAAGGGATTGGAGGATGAAAGGTGCGAGACTGTGGATATGTTCTAAGGCTGGGACTGACATGCAGACATATAGTGAATACCTTGGGGCGCTGAGAGCTCGCCTGCAACAGACGACCCTGATTGGATGGGTCGCCGGGCGGGAGTGCCGGTGAAATGCCAGGTGAAGAGTTGGGCAATACAAGTGACGGAAGGCCTTCCCCACTCTCCGATCAACCCGATGATAACGACTCAGTGCCGCACTCTCCAGCAACCCCCATAGCATCAAGACCAAGTGACAAACAGGAAGATGAGACAGCTCCCGTCATTCCAGAGAAGGACAAAGACAAGGCCCCAAATGAAAGCAGATCGAAAGTCACGGAGCTAGGACGAAAGCAGGGGACTTTCCAGTACAACCGAGGCCAGCCCCCCGAAGGAAGGGTCATTGAAACCTCGCGAGTCTAAGGAAAGCCAGGATCGCTCTCAACCCGCGCGGAAATCCCGGCGCATCGGGGATGAAATCGTGCCAAATCCTCATCAAACCCGGAGCGTTGGAGCAGGAAAAGGGGTATTGAAGAAGCAATGAGTGGTGATCTCCCAAATATGTAGAAAGAAATACGCAGAGCTGTGGGGTATGTAAATATGAACAGGAATCGTTTCAACGATAACTCAAATGAATTGTGAAAGTAATGGGTCATATAAGTCGAATAAAAAATGG
>WTXF01000205.1:0-42828 GCA_022496215.1 Russula brevipes
AGACGGTCGTCTAAGTTGATACCCTTGCGAACACTTACAACGTGTTTGATCGCGTCCGTACATGCCCCAACAGTGCCCCAATGTATCAAATGCCTCGCTGCTAACGCAACGCGGATTCCGCGAACGTATTGTCCCTTTTGATTGATTTAGCATGGCAATTCCCAAACAGGCGGCACCAGCTTCAGTCAGGGGTAGCTAATCCTAATGGCAAACCTAACTCGAATCCGGATCGCCGTCCTCTCTCAAAGGTCCTCGAAGCCCCAAAAAAATGAGCATGAGCTGGCCCTGCTGAGTATGCAGGATGCAGGGACACCGCCACACACGACGGGTCTCGAAAGGGGACTCGCTGCTCCAGCAAACCAAGGGGCAGAGAACAAAGCACCCAGGACGGCGACCAGGGAGGCAGGGAGTGGATCATGCCACTCCGTATCGCCTTCTTCGAAGAGTACAAGGCGTGTTCGACGTTCGACGAGACAAACTGAACCGGCGGCGCTGTGTGAATTTCCGGCTCCGCCGATATTCTGAATGCAAAAAGCGCTAATATTTGTACTTGTACTTTGGATCTTTGGATTGGATCTGTACACACTCTTCGTCGACATCCTATCAACATATCAAATCTGCCTGCCACCCGGTCCCTTTTTTCTCCGGCGACCGACTGTTGTCTGGTTTCGATCCCTTCACGTCTCCCCAGGAGCGCCCGACTCCTGGTTACTCGAGGCATTTTCTGCGATGGGCAGCCTTGTCAAATAACACGAGCACGTACGCCAGACACCAGGTTATCCCGGTCATACGTCGCCAATGTTTCATGGTGCACAACTCTACTTCGGCGCTATGCCAACTCCGCACGCCACCACTGGTAATGATGAGCCATTTCCATGGACCATCACAACAGCTAGTACCCAAATGTCCAGGTATGATGCGGACGAAGCGGTGCTGTGGGCTTAGCTAGCCAGACTTGCTGTCACCCTTGCTGTCACCCATGATCGCGTGATCGTCGTGCGGCATTGTTCTATATCCTATTGTAGGCACGGAACTCGATAATGATAGTGCCGATGATATGTGGTCTGAATATTGAGCGCCATGCCTGAGGGGACCTGTAGCACAAGGTGCCAGTTGTGAAGTACGTATGTACCTGGTTTCTCCATCGGGGCAGAGACTGCGTGGGGGAAAGGATTCTTTACAAGCTATTAAATGACCAAAATGCAGTCACGGTCACCTAAAAGTTCGTATGCTCTGAGCTGTGACTAATCAGCCCACTTCTCACGCACGGGCTCAAGCGCTCAAGCGCTCAAGCTCAAGTCTCAAGATCTCAAGATCTAGTAGCGCGACACGTGCGATCCCCCTTTCAAATAAGTACATTTGGGGGAGCGAAACGGAGACGGCCCGGAAAATACATTTAAAGACGAGTAAGCACGACCTCAGCTGGTGAATAGGCCATGGCACATACTGTATCCAATTAGAACCAGCAACCGGCGCTGGATATGTGGAAATGCCTGGTCCTGGTGGCTGGCAAATGCCACAAGCGCGTTTTGACCAGCATCATACGTAGGGCTGCCGACAAAGAGGCGGGACCCTCGATATAGCTCGATAGCGGATCCGGCGACATCGGTCATGGGATATTTAGTTTGCAATTCATCCATATTCGTGATGGTTGCCTTCATTGCTACAGTGGGCGCATGGGAAAATTGGTGATCATGCCAACAAAATGGGCCCTTAAAGCGATCATTTTGTTATTCACACACCTCGATGGGAATATTACATTCCTTCGCGTTGTACTTTCCTTTCATCCGTCCGAATGTAGGGCCGCGTCTCGTCCCTGCACACAAGGCAACCACAAACCCGGCTCCTGACCAAAGTGCCTCCTAGTAATCCAGGCGCAGACTGAGAGAAGCTGGTTCCGGAGGACAGTTATTAAAAGGCACTTGGCTCAGGTTCATCACACTACGCCCAATCCCACTGCCAGTGGCGGCTGACGTTCTCATTAGTTTCCTCTGGACATGATAAATATTGGCTACTTGCCGTAATGTCACGGCCATAGTGTTTATCATACATGCATGACGGAGGCGAATGATATGGGTCAATCTGGCGATCCAGCATGAAAGGAAGCGAAAACTAGAGTTGAAAAGGTGCAAGTATCACGGACATCATAAATATGATAAGAGATAAGACTGAAATATTTCGGGCTCATTTGTTCAATGAGGATCAGTCGTTGGTTCACACGTTCACAGATCGGCGGCAATAAGTAACAAACTTGGTAATGATGACCCTGATGATGGATAAACGGAAAACGTTCGGTCAGTGCGTGGGCTCTTACTAGTAGAAGCACCCTGTTATGCCGTTGACACGACCCTGCGTTCACACAGGGTGTCACTTTGCATCGTATCAAATTGGAGCCTGGGCTCACACCGCGTCCCAGTAATTGGGGCAGAACTGATAGAAGCTTCTGGCCGTCCGTACATGCTATGAGGGCAATATCTGAGTTGAACGTGGATCCCTCGATTTCAGAGTACGAGGCGGACCTGGAAAAAAATTTGGTTGAGTCAGCTTACCTCACCTTTCTGCACTTTCGTCATTCTTGCTCTTGCCTCGTTTTTTTACTCCAGGGTGTCTCGTGATCACATTCAAAATACAGGATTCGCCGTCGAATGCGCGATGTGTGCCTGCACAACTACGGCAGATATTTTCTGCGCACCAGCGTCGAGCCGCCACCAAATCTCCGACGGAATGATATGGTGCGTTTCACCGACAAAGCACACCCCTCTAACCACCTCCCTCCCTTCACTTCTCAAGCATATCTCAGAGACAAAGACCCACTATTTCGACAGCTTTTGCTTCACTGAACGCGGACAGGCCTGATATGATGCCACCTCCGCCAATGACGATGGCAAACTGTTTCATTTATCAAGGAGTTCATTTAGGGTCACCAGTCAGCGATACTAAATGAGCCCACTGATAGATGATGAGTAGTAGCCAACTGTTTGTAGCTCATTTATTGAGCACCCAACCTCACTTCCCCTCCTTCGAGATGGGTTCATCCGGCTACGCGCCAAGCATGAGCTTTACTGCGTTCAACGTGCTCCCGGTCGACCCTGGGTGCCCATGGCGTGAGGGCAATGCATTCGTTCGGATCTGCGCCGGACGAGCCATACGGTGAGAGCACTGAAATTGTTGACCCAGATGGACTTGATCGCGCATGCGCTAGAGACGATTCTTGCTAGGACAAGGGCCATCTGTGCGCAACGTGTATATTCTAGGGTCCGTCCCCCCGGCTTGACATCACCAGCACACTCAATGCGGGAGCAGGAATGACACCCGTGGTAGTCCTGTGGAGGGACATGACGGGGTGTATGCGTCATTGCCGTCGTCGTCGGGCAAGCTGTCTATACTTCCAGGTGCGTTCCTTCCTTCCTTCCTTCTCCTTTCCTTTGGCTTTTAGCCCCGTACATTGGGTAACTGTCCCCAGGCGCAAGCGACAAGGCGTAGGATGTTGTGTACAATGCGCTGTGTTTGACTTGAGTTAAAAGCAGCGAGCAGTATTCAGTATTGTGGAAATCACTGGGTCACGTGATGGCAGCTTCCCGATGCCCAAATGCCCAGACGTAATGCGCCTGAGGCCTGATGGATGACGATAACTACGGTAACTTTTTGGTTTTACTTCACTTTCACTCTGAAAATTCGATTGGGATCCGCACTCAAATATGGATGCTAACTTCACCTTGAGGTTGACGGTTCTCGAAGACACGTCATGAAGGGATGTCTGCCATTTCTATTCCCAGCTTTGTAGCGTGACACAATTTAGTTTCTTGTTCCTGTACCGACCGTTTCATTGGCGCGGCAGGAGGAAGTTATTGTGGCACTCAACCCCGTCTCCGGTCTGGCTCATTTCAGGCACGAATGAGTCAGACAAGTGGAAGGACCTGAAGCTGTGGCGTCGGTGCTGAACTCGCAATGCATTGCTGTCGGCACGCCCGACGCGCTCCTCGACGCGCCCCACTATGGTTATGTCCGCTTTGGGTGCGCTGTTGACTCTCGTATTCGATGACGACCACGCTGCGGACATGTACTGCGTCAAGTCCTCGGATTAGCAGCAGGTTAAATCTCTGGTAGTGATGGAGAGCGAGCGTGCTCGCAAGGAGTCCCATAACCAACACTGTTTCTATTCTTGGCAGTACAATGTGGCGGATGGCGGGGCTCCAAAGCTTTTGAATGAGCAACAAGAGTTCGACAGTTCACCGTCCGCGTTCCGCTCCGCTCCAGTTCAAGTTCCGTGAGGAGTCCGAAGGTTCTGTGCATCGCCTCCATCCAAGTACGCCATTTATGCGTCGCCGGCTCATCGTCTCGTCTGAATACCACCCCCAAGTAGCCCGCCGTTACTGTAACGACACACAATCGTTCAAGAGGGTCACCGCGTAACCTAATACCGCCTGGTAGGTCCGCTAGCGTGCCAAACTCTGACGGCCTGAACCGGGCCAGAGGCGCAGTTACATCGGCGACAAGCAACCGCCCACAACAATCAAGAAGCTCGTACACAAGGTTTGCGCGACTCTAATCGTGACGCTGAGGTCTGCTCAGACTCAGGGAGTGAAGGCAGAGCAATGATGGCCTGAGGTGTGCAACTGAAGGAGGGTGGTGCTGAGTTCTTCCTTACCTGGCTCAAAGGAAACGAGGTGCCTGCTTAGACCAGGCTCACACAATGACGTGGGCCCTGTGACAGACGACAACGCCAAGGAGATTCCGAGGAGCAGCACGGCCACCTGGAGGAATCTTACCGGGGCGACATCTTGCGGTTTGAATTTCAAATGAATTACCTTGGGGTCACGTTGTTCTGTGCACTTGCACTGCCCGAGATCCTCGCACTGCACCCTGCATGCACCGGGGTACTAGGTTCCTAGTAGGTGCCTCATACCAGTGTGTAGGTGATCTACCTTGTTTTATTCAGCGCATGCAACACCTTTTAGCTCAGATAAGCACAGCGTTGTTTCCTTGATACCAAAAGAAGCCTATTCTACCCTTCTGGGAGTGCGGAAACTGTCCACAGCTGTGTCTGTTGTTGAAACCAGCTCAGCTCGAGCTGTGCTGAGCCTGGAAAAAACCGATGCAGACACTGGCACGTGCCTTGGTATTCGTGGTGCCGTCACCGCCAACTACTGCACTGCACCGCCAAATGTCATCTCTTCATCGGCCACCAATAAATACAGCCACGTCTGGTCTCCTGTGTGACGACCTTGTTCCTATAACTTTCCAAGTTTGGGATAAAAGCGGTGCTGTCACTGTCAATAAATCCGCAAATAGCATCATTACATCTCCGATACTATTTGATATAATGTGATGCGTTACGGAACGGTTTTATCTTCACTGACAGGTCAGTACTTGAGGGCTGCTGTACTGATTTGGTAGCGGTTCACAGCACGGGGCTGAGAAATGGGATTGATAAGGCAGACCTGGGACATTTCCTCGGTTTGACAACGAAAGGTATGGAAGCCCAGACAGAAGTGAAACCACGGAATGAAGCCGCACCGATACCACTGGCAGCGAATGTATCTGAACGACTCAGCAAACTATTCAACCCCAAAGGAGGCTTCGCCTACAACGAAAGTATGTCCCCGAAAGGAAAGATTCTAAGCCGTGACCCATCTAACTGCGGGCTCGGCCACAGCTCACGAATGCAGCGAAAAAATGTGGACCATGCTGACAGAGGAAGTCAATAGTTATGAAGAAAGCATAGCAAGTTCCCAGAAGGACGATGCGAACGGTATCCTAGTGTTTGTGAGTCCGGCTTTACACAATTTCATTGTCTGTCGCAATGACAAGCTTTACAGACTGGTCTCTTTTCCGCAATCGTCGCCCTCTTTACCGCCGAAAGCTATAAGAAGTTATCCCCCGACTCTGGCAATGTCTCTGAGTCAGCCTCCCCTACTAAAGCCATTCTCTGCGTCAATGCACTGTGGTTTCTCAGCCTCGTGATTAGCATCGGTGCTGCTTTTTACACGATGCTCGTGCAGCAATGGGTCAGTCGATACACCCAAATGGCCCGACATTTTTCAAGAGGTCAAGGGCACGTCAGATCTTCTCTCTTCTTTTCCGCGCGGAAGTATCGCTTATCGTGTGCAATTGGGTTGGCCCCATTACCGCTCCACATTTCCGTATTCCTCTTCTCCTCCGGTCTCGTCATTTTCCTCTTCACCATCTCCTATATCATTGCCACGGTTGTCGCCGTGTGCGGCGTGGCGTACTTTGCACTGGCTGTCATGCCCACCGTCGATGAACTCTGCCCATATTTTGCGCCAATGTCGGACGAGATCTATGGTTGTCTTGTGCCATACAATACACTGACAAGCCAAGAGATGGAATCCCGCAGACAAATCATACTCACCCGTTGGTGGGACGCTGTCGAGTATTCTTCCGACAAGCACCGGCAGTGTCTCACGGATGGGATACGAGGCCGCATTGTCCGATGTGCGCTGGAAGCGCCAGTGGATCTCGACCTCAAAGCGCTGACTTGGCTGCTTCAGCGGCCTGCAATGGCCGAAATGAGCAACGTTCAAGATCTCGTGGCTAGCATCCCGCAAGCGACGCTCTTCCAGCTCATGGGGGCCCCCGAAGTCTCCGGACAGAGAACATTCCATGACCACCTCAATGAGCTCCTAAGAAGCTGCGAGTCGGACGCGGCTGGACTCGACGAGGATGTACGCAGTCGCCGCCTCCTGGTTTGCTTGGAGGCCATTAATCGCATCGCCAAAGTCCCCTTCGTCACCCCCAGAATCTCGTCATCGCATTCTCTGCTGACCAAAGTGCGGACGGAATTTGCGCCTGCTCGTCGTATGCAAGCGCTCTTGAGCGCTGACGATCTCGCCATCCGCGTCACCGCTTCCTCCATTTGCGCACTACTTGCGAGACCCCTACTGCGTAGACTTCAGGGTGGGCAGCTCGACGAGTCGGAGCGGGGCTGGTTGCAGATGGCCCTACCAGAGGCAACGCCTAACCCTTCCCCGAGCCTGAACATGCTGGATAACATAAACGTCGACACCTTTGTATCTCGTGTGTTTTCAGACGAGGAGGTTGAGCTCTCTATCACACAGGCCGCCTCTTTCGCGGATACGCTCCTGGTTCTGATGCAAGCAGAGAGCCAGAGCCAGATCGTTTTCAGTAGGGAGACCTTCGAGGAACAGCTTTCGCTCCTCATCAATCGAGTGGAGTCGGGTACTAGCATCATTTCACCCCCTCACCATCGCATAGTAGGTGGTAAATTACGCGCGATGTTCGATCCGTTTCTCAAGTCCCCATCCCACAACCACAAGCATCGGATATATATGGGTCAATAGATGAGAATTATAACTCAGAGTGGGCAGTCATGCTTTCTCAGCACTGCTCATATGTGTATGGATTAGTT
The DNA here is from genome assembly GCA_022496215.1 of Russula brevipes. Taxonomy (NCBI): domain Eukaryota; kingdom Fungi; phylum Basidiomycota; class Agaricomycetes; order Russulales; family Russulaceae; genus Russula; species Russula brevipes. The sequence goes on from WTXF01000205.1 coordinate 7,391, forward strand.
CATCACCATTGACAATTTATAGCCTTTACCATTTACTTGGATTAGGATGAATACCCTGTAGTGTGCAGGTCGCGTTTGTTGTTCTTAGTGAAAAAGCCCAACAAATCGAGTTTAGGGAGTCTATTCTCTTCTGGTACTTTGCTTGATCATGTTTGTGTGTCACATAGATTGGATTCCTGCCCGGCCAACAGATATTACGAGCTACTCGAGGGAAAGATTGAACGCCAATGCGTTGGAAGCGCAGGCTGAATCATAACATGCTATATATACTGTAACTGTACATCTGAGCATTTGGCAAAAGGTCGACTAGTACAACTCGGTGGCTTGCTTTCTATGCATTCTCAGGCGAGAGCGGTCGTCTCTACTCGTCCACCCTCGGGCTCGGGTATCAGCCACCACAAGAGTAAATCAGTTCGGATCCCTCTAGCTAGGTGTAATTTAATACCTGCTGTGCGGGCTATTTATGCTCAGGGTCCGGGTAACACAAGACATGCTCTGTTACCTTCTTGTCTGACGCTACTGAGCCTCGGACTGTTGGACATGGCTCTGGTGGTGCAGAGGTTGACGTGAAGCAAACAAAGTCTTCCGATAATTCGTCCCCAGCATGATGGGAGCCACGAAGGCTTCGCTTCCACCGGCCGCGGCAAACTCACCAGCTGGGAGAACGTCGCATCGCTGCCACATTCCGGTGTCCCGTAGACGGGCCGTAGTGTCGGCGACCGTGGGCATAATTGATTGACTGCTTCCGCACAACGTTAATATGGGAGGGTGATGAGCGTGAAAAGGCACAATGCGCATGCGCATGCGGGGGCGGGGAACAACGTCTGTCATACAACTAGAATTCGTCCAGTGGTGTCAGAGAGGCATGACGTCGACGGCGACAACGGGAGCAAAGGGAGCCGGAGTCGGGCACAAGAAGTACAGTCTTGACAAGTCTTTGATGGAAGGGGGGGATTCGCTTCGTTCTTGATGTAAGGTGGGCCCTCGTGCTGCCCCGAGAACCTGGGTGACATGTGATGCATGTGATGACCTGCAGTGGCGGTCATTCCTCGAAGCCAACGCTCTTGGTGCGCGTGCTTGACTCCACTGCGTGCAAATAAGGGTTTTTTCTCTAAGAAAATCTCTTATTTTCACGCAGTGCTCGAGTTAAGAGCAGAGCAGCAAGCAGTCACACTAGTCACGTTCAGCGTGAAATGGCGATTTCCAGGGTCACGTGATGGCAGGCCCTCCCAAATGCCCGTGGACGATGGTAACTTTTTGGTTTTACTTCACTTTCACTCTTAGGTGGCAACATTCGGTCGGTGCATATCCACACTCAAATATGGGTGCCAACTTCTTCACCTTGACGTTGACGGTTCTCGAAGACACGTCATGAAGGGATGTCTGCCGTTTCCTTTCCCTGCGCTGACTCGGAGGCCTGACGCACAATTTAGTTCTATGCAGTGTTCCTTGTACCGAAGGCGGTTTAATTCGCGCTTCAGGGGGAAGTCATTGCGGGGCTCAACCTCGTCTTCTGTCTGGCTCATTTCGGGCACGAACGAGCCGGGCAAGTGGAAATTGAAGACCTGAAGCTGTGATGTCGGTTGCTGAAACTCGCACCGCGCTGCCGTACGCACGCCTGACGCGCTCCTCGGCGCGCTCCACCACGGTTACTTCCGCTCTCAGTGCGGTGTTAACTCGTGTTCGATGACGATCACGCTGCGGACATGTACGACGTTAAGCCCTCGGATTAGCAGCAGGTCCAATCTCTGGTAGAAATAGCGAGCGAGCGCACTTGCGAGGAGAGCCAACAGCCTGAGCCAACATTCAATTCACTGTATCCATTCTTGGCAGTACATGTGGCGGAGGGCCGGGCCCCAAAGCCTTTGGATGAGCAACGAGAGTTCACCGGATCACCCGTACGTCCCGCTCCAGTTCCATGAGGAGTCCGAAGGTTCTGTGCATCGCCTCAATCCAAGTACGCCATCTATGAGTCGCCGACATACCGCCTCGTCTGAATACCACCCCCAAGTAGCCCGCCGTAGCACAGCAACGACATACAATCGCTCAAGAGGGTCATCGCGTAACCTAATACCGCCTGGTAAGTCGACTGGCGTGTCAAACTCCGACGGCTGAGAGGCACAGTTACATCGACGACAAGCAACCACTCTCAACAATCGAGAAGCTCGTGCACAAGGTTTGCGCGACTCTGATCGTGTCGCTGAGGTCTGCTCGGACCTCAGGGAGTGAGGGTAGAGTATAGGTGGGCTGAGGTGTGCAAGCAGGCGGTGGCGTTGAGTTCTTCCTCACCTGGCGCAAAGGAAACGAGGTGCCTGCTCAGACCAGGCTCGCACAACGCCAAACACATCCCGAGGAGCGCGGATAACGGAGGAATTTCACCTAGGCGACATCTTGCGGTTTGAATTTCAAAAGAATTACCTTGGCGTCACGGCTGTTCTATGCGCGCGCTTGCACTGCCCGAGGTCCTCGCACTGCACCCTACATGCACTGGGTACTAGGTGCCCAGGTGCCTCATGCCGGTGTGTAGGTGTTCTACCTTGTTTTATCCAGCGTAGGCAACACCTTTAGCTCAGATAAGCACAGTACTATTCCTTGGTGCCAAACGAAGCCCATTCTGCCCTCCTGGAGTGCGAAAACTGTCCACAACTGAATTTGTTGTTGGAACTTGGAGCCAGCTCAGCTCGAGCTGTGCTGAGCCTGGCAAAACCCGATGCAGACACGTGCCTTGGTATTCGTGGTGCTGTCACCGCCAACTACTGCACTGCACCACCAAATGTCATATCTTCATTCCGACCACCAATAAATACAGCCACGTCTGGTCCCCTTTTTGACGACCTTGTCCCTTTATCGTCCAAGTTTGGGATAAAAGCGGTGCTGTCACTGTCAATTAATCCACAAATAGCATCATTACATCCCCAATACTATTTGATATAATGTCACGCGTTGCCGAGCGGTTATCTTCACTGACAGGTCCAGCACTTGAGGGCTGCTGTGCTAATTTGGTAGCGGTTCACAGCACGGGGAGAAGTGGGATTGATAAGGAAGCCTGACACGTTTTCGGGTCTGACAACGGAAGGTATGGAAGCCCCGATAGACGTGGAACCACGCAATGAAGCCGCACCGATACCACTGGCAGCGGATGAAGTATCTGAACGACTCAGCAAACTATTCAACCCCAAAGGAGGCTTCGTCGATAACGAAAGTATGTCCCCGAAAGGAAATATTCCAAGCCGTGACCCATCTAACTGCTGGCTCGGCCACAGCTCACGAATGCACCGTAAAAATGTGGACCATGTTGAAATTGGAAGTCGATAGCTATGAAGAAAGTATAGCCAGTTCCCAGAAGGACGATGCGAACGGTGTCCTAGTGTTTGTGAGTCCGGCTTTACAGAACTCCATCGTCTGTCGCAATGATAACTGATAAGCTTTACAGACTGGTCTCTTCTCTGCAATCGTCGCCCTCTTTACCGCCGAAAGCTATAAGAAGTTATCACCCGACTCTGGCGATAAGACAGGGGCCCTCCTCGAGCAGATATCGCGGCAGCTCGCCGGCTTCGACAATAACACATACCCCGATTTCAAGGCCTCTGAGCCATTCTCCCCTACCAAAGCCATTCTCTGCGTCAATGCACTGTGGTTTCTCAGCCTCGTGTTTAGCATCGGTGCTGCCTTTTACGTGATGCTCGTGCAGCAATGGGTCAGTCGATACACCCAAATGGTCCGACACTTGCCAAGGGATCAAGGGCGCGTCGGATCGTCTCTCTTCCTCAGCGCGCAGAAGTATCGCATGTCACATGCGATTGGGTTAACCCCATTACCGCTCCACATTTCCGTATTCCTCTTCTTCTCCGGTCTCGTCATTTTCCTCTTCACCATCTCCTATATCATTGCCACGGTTGTCACCGTGTGCGTCGGGTTCTTTGGACTGGCGTACTTTGCACTGACTATCATTCCCACCGTCGATGGCCTCTGCCCATATTTCACGCCAATGTCGGAGGGGTGGTGGCACTGCTGGCACTTTTTGTTCTCCGGTTTAGCATATGTCCTTTGTCGGCTTTTCAAGAAGATCCATGGCTGCCTTGTGCCATACAATACAGGCCAAGAGATGGAGTCACGCAGACAAATCATACTCACCCATTTGTGCGACAGAGCCGAGCACTCTTCCGACCAGCACCGGCAGTGTCTCACGGATGGCTTACGAGGCTGCATTGTCCGGTGTGCGCTAGAAGCGCCAGAGGATTTCGACCTCGAAGCGCTCACTTGGCTGCTCCAGCGGCCTGCAATGGCCGAATTGAGCAACGTCCAAGACCTCGTGGCGAACATTCCGCAGGCGACGCTCTTCCAGCTCATGAAGGCCCCCAAAGTCTCCGGACAGAGAACATTCCATGACCACCTTAACGAGCTCCTAAGAAGCTGCGAATTGGACGCGGCTGGACTCGCCGAGGATGTGCGCAGTCGCCGCCTCCTGGTTTGCTTGGAGGCCATCAACCGCATCGCCAAAGTCCCCTTCGTCACCCCCAGAATCTCGCCGTCGCATTCCCTGCTGACCAAAGTGCGGACGGATTTTGCGCCTGCTCGTCGTATGCGAGCGCTCTTGAACGCCGACGATCTCGCCATCCGCGTCACCGCTTCCTCCATTTGCGCACTACTTGCGAGACCCCTACTGCGTCGCCTTCAGGGTGGGAAGCTCGTCGAGTCGGAGCGGGGCTGGTTACAGATGATCCTACCAGAGGCAACGCCTAATCCTTCCCCGAGCCTGAACATGCTGGATAACATCAACATCGACACCTTTGTGTCTCGTGTGTTTTCGCACGAAGGTGTTGAACTCTCCATCACGCAGGCCGCCTCTTTCGCGGATACGCTCCTGCTTCTCATGGAAGCAGGGAGCCAGAGCCAGATTTTTTTCAGTAGGGAGACCTTCGAGGAACAGCTTTCGCTCCTCATCGATCGGGTGGAGGCGGGTATTGGCATCATTTTACCCCCTCAGTCTCACATGGTAGGTCACCAATTACGCGCGATGTTCGAACAGTTTCTCTAGTTTCTATCCCACAACCACAAGTAGATGGGGATTATGACTCAGAGTGAGCAGTCGTTCTTTCTCAGCACTCGTGCGCGTGAGGTGCTCATATGTGTCTGGATTAGTTCATCAACTTTATAGATTATCTGTAGCCTTTATTACTTGAATTATGATAAATACCCTGTATCTATTGACTGTGAAACGAGTGATTTGTCCAAGAATGCAGCCGCGTTTGTTCTTCGCGTAAAAGCCCAACAAATCGAGTTTAGGGTGGTCTATTCTCTTCTGGTACCTTGCGTGATATGTTCAAGTGTCACCTAAATTCAATTCCCGCCCGGCCAACAGATATCACGAGTTACCCGAGGGAAAGATTGGATTGAGCGCAGATGAGTTGGAAGCCCAGGCCGAATCGTGACAGGTTTTTAGGCTATACCCTTCGCGCGCCACCAATGCGCTAGTGATGTGGGACAACACGACGGCCGTGAGGGACTAAAAATGCACGCCTCACAGCATGCGCACGGCCATGCTAGTGCATCACACTGGCAGAGTTACCGCATGCCAGTGAGCGGAGCGTGGAAAATGTACAGGGTACGGTGCGGCACGACTGGCACACCCTACGCCTGACCACCTTGGCATAAGTTCGGCCGAAAATGGGTTGATAACCTACACAAGAGGTCGTGCGCAGAGCATACCAAAACTGCACCGAAGAGGGAAGTGCGGAAACAGAGCATGGCGCAGTGGCAGTGACAGCGGTGAAGGCGAATAACGTAACTTATAATAAGCAGCGTTGCCCGGCTTTTGCCGGGTGACGGATGATAAAACCTTACTATTTTCAAGGTGAAGGGTCTCATGTCTACTCTCTACTCTCATGAGAACTATGAGAACATGGGCAAGACATATAACTCTGGTCCGTGACACGCCAAATCCACCGGTAGGAGTGAGACTCGGTGGGCTCGCTTTACATGCATTCTCAGGCAAGCCGTCTATATATCAGCCACGACAAGAGTAAATTAGCTTGCTTCCCTCTAGCTACAGTGAGGACCGGCGGGTGTAATCCGCTACTTTCTGTGCGGGCTGTCTATGCTCAGGGTACGAGGAACACGAGACAAAGTGCTGTGCTACCTCATCATAATCGCGGGCAGCTCGGGCTGTTGCGCATGTCACTGGTGGTGGAGAGGTTGACGTGGAGCAACGATTTCCGGTGATTCATCCCTAGCATTATGGGAGCCACGAAGATCTCGTTTACACTGGCTGCGACGAACTCTCCAACCGGGACTCCGGGAGAGCGTCACGTCGCCGACGTGTTCCGGTGTCCCGTAATGTTGGCGACCGTGAGCATAATTGAGTGACCCGGGCCACTTCCGCACAGCGTTAATATGTGAGGATGATGAGCGGGGGAAGGCAAAATATTAATGTGCCATGCGGGGCGCCGGGGCACAACCCTCTGTCGTACAACTAGAATTCCACATTTTGAACCTTGACAGTAGTCTTGCGTGGAAGGGGCGAGGTTGGCTTCGTTCTTGAGTAGCTTGAGTTGGCGCCGCGTGCTGCTGACGACTATTCTCGCTTCCAATTTCGGTCATATTGAGTCATAGAGAGAAGTCAGCGACATATTTGGAATCTATCAGGCAGGGCACGGATAAAAATCGATGATGTCACAACAAGGCGAACTCTGATCGATCTGATCTCCCTCCCTCCCTCCTTCGCGTTTACAATAATGGAACCGCAGAGCGGACTCGGAAACAACTCGGAACTCTCTCCTCACCCTAGCAAGCGAAACGTCAAGGTTCTCAAAGGTAAGTCCTCGAGCGGAACATACACATACTGGCCCATGACCGGTCGTGGCCACTCGGTCGACAATAGCCGACGACGTGGTGAAAATGTGGTACAGAATCCTAGATGAAATCGAAACGTTTTATGCCCAAGACAAGAGGCTCAACCCAATGCGTGTCCTGGTGCTTTTTTGCGTAAGTTCGTCAGTTACTGGTCGTGATCGTGGCATCTATTGAACGATTGCGTTGAAGAGCGGCGTGTTTGCTCCAATCGTCACCCAGTTTGTGGTCGAAAGGTTAACGAAATCCTTCCCCACCGGCAAGCCTTCGCCAGATCCTGCATCGTTCTTACCTGGCTGTGTTATGTCCTTGGGGTTGTGGATCCCGTGCCTGGTGACTTGTCTCTGGTCTGCGTCTGCGGTCTTTGTGATGCTGGCGAATCGATGGTTCCGTCACTATTCTCGATGGGATCAAGATCTGTCGGGCAAGCTGGTCCACGTCCGAGTCCTTTTATCTCTCGCCACCCAGAAATACTTCCTCTCGCTGGTTGGTAATGCGGGCAATACGGTTGCCGTTTTACATATCCGTGTTCCTGTATTTCTTCGGGTTTCTCATGTTCCTTTTTTCACCCTCCTCCGATATTCTTGACATGTCGTGTTTCCGTTTCCGTTGTTGGGACATTGTACTGCACTGTAGATATGACACGCTGCCAGTGCCTCGAACATGGCGCGAAACCGAACTGAAGGGGTACGCAGACACAGTGTGGCATACAACTTTTAGAACTGCACCCTCCGTAGACTACGAGATGAGAACTGCCTGGTAACTTAGCAGCCACAAGCTTTGCATACAGTACAGCGTCGTGGAAAAAATATAGATTACAGTAAGTAACCTGAAAGATCTCGATGTGGTGATTGGAAGCGGAAGAAAATGCAGCACCGCGATCGTCAGTGCGAATGGCGAGCACCGGAATGGAACGAAAGAAAGAAAAATCATGTGTTTCACCACTTGGAACTGGCATGCTGACTGGCGACCGACTATCTCTGCCCATATTCACACCGATTTTGGACGTGTGGTGGTACCTTTGCCGCATCCCGTTCTCCTCTGAAATGCCTTTCTTTCCCCGTAGTTACTTCGTGAGGTAAACTCCAAAAAGGGGCCCTCGAGAAGCACGAGCCAAAGTGTCAGGTCTTACAGGGTGGCCATCCCGGGCCTGCATGTGCAATGTACAGCGTCGTGCTGCATGGGTCGGGGAAAGGTGACTACGGGGAGAATATCAAGCGGTGGAGAGTCACAGATGTAGACCAAGAGGAGGAGATGAAAGAAAAGGAAAAGAAAGACGAGAAGGAGGGCGCATGCCGGCGCGGTGCACGAGCGGACACACGAGCAAGGAGGGGGGGAAATGCGTACGAAAACCTCTCTAATCCAATCGATGTCGAGCCAAAGTAGCAGACATCTAGTTCACATATCCAGGGATGGTCGGTAGCAAGAGAGAGGGGAAAAAACATAGTAGTAGGAGAGGGAAAAAAAACTGCCAGTGAGTAAGATGAAGAGTGAGAATCGAGTCAAAACGGAAGTCGTCGATGGGGCCCAGAACGAGTCGGCAAGCGCCGTGCGAGTGCTGGGGGCAGTCCAGTCGGACTGCAGTCGGGTCGCATCGGCTATGTTGAGGACGGCGTCGCACTGAGCTCGGAGCCACCGCATCGGAGGAGTCAAGATCGGAGTGCCTGCGCACGCCCGAACCAAATTCACTCCATTTCTTCCTCTCCCCGGTCTCGACCCTCACCAGCACGAAACAATAACAGCAACATTTGCTGCCAGTGTCACCCCAAACTTAGACATCGCTGACCGCCCCTGACTCTGTTGTGCACACAAGCGCTGCTCAGGCTGACTCCGTCGTTCTTTTTGTCTGCGTTCCCTTTTGTGTGCCATGTGCTGTTGGAATGGTAATCTGTCACTAGAACTGGTTGGGGAGTCCAACACAGTTGTGAAGATGTAAAAACCAGCCACCACCCATGGCTAGGTAGCTCAATAGGTAGAGCACCTGGTATATATTCAGGAGGCCTGGGTTCAAACCCCAGTCTGGTCACTTTATTAAAAATGCTGCTAACATGTGCTGCCTGCCGCAAGCCGTGTGCTTTTGACCTTTTCTCGTGTCTGCCCACCTTTGTTTCCCCTTCTCGTGTCTCGTCCGCTTCCTCACCTCGGTTCTTCCCTCTCCTCATTTCTTATCTTATCTCTGTCCACAGCATTGGTCCACAGCATCCCCTGGGTCACACTTAAAAGCTTAAACACTCGCATCTACAGTAGGTAGCCTATGTAAGGCTATCCATGGGTGGGGAGATAAAATCTGATGATAAAGCGTTACATGCCCCGGGCAATTCAGAGGGTCGCATTTGGTGGATTTATTTTATTGTTTGTTACTGATCCTATTGTTGTACACATGGCTTCCCGATTTTGGGAACGGCAATGGAAGAATAACACCTATCTGATTCTAAGTTGGCAAAATGGAAGCTTATGAAGCTGAGGTTGGTGAGTTCGAGAAGGGGTTGCGCCCGGAGAGTATACAGTGCGTGGGCACGAGAACTGAGGCCTACTGAGGCCTTACGACTCTACTCGCTTCCTCAGTGACGTGCCCTTGTCTCTGCGACCCTCAAATCGTATCAATAGTCTACACAGATACAAAATACACCAAAGGAAAAGAAAAGGAATTAGCCAATATCATATTCCTATGACTCGGACCACTCGGTGTTCAAGACAAACTGTCAGTCTGTCACCACAATTACGATAGCTCTAATAATCGACTGGTTTGAGCTAGCGGTAACAGCAGCGGGAATAGAGGGGGTGTTGGCAATGACGGCGATGACGGTGATGGCGGTGATGGCGGCGATGGCGGTGATGGCGGCAATGGCGGCGATGGCGGCAATGGCTTCAATGGCAGCAATGACGGCAATGGTGGTAGTAGCAGCACGTTTACGGGACGACCGACGGATTCGCGAGTATTAATGAATGCCGCAAAGCAAGCCACAAAGCGTGCAAAGGCCTTTTCTTGATATAGGTCATCTAAACCAAGCCATCGGAGCTCCGGTAGTAGCCACGGGACCAATCCCGCGTCGTCAGCTTCCAGGGCGCAAGAAAGATCTACCGCAAGTGGATTGCTGACACGAAGTGTCTTCACGCCATTAAACGGCCGAAGGAGCTCACGCCACATCATGCTGTCTAACGCAATTCGCTCAGACGGCCGATGCGGCCCGCCAAATTGCCGGTATATCGGCCGGGCCGGATAATACCGGAGCGAGAGCTCTGAGACAGAAAGCACTGGCACTAGCGCCTCGCAGACCTCCGTCATCGAATATACTTGCCAGTCGAACTGGCTGCAGCGGAAATTCAGGGTGAGAGGACTATCGATGAGTTTGTCGCGGGGAGTAACGGCAAATGAGGCCTCATCCCCATCGTGAAATGCGACGGTGACGAAGGGACCCTTGATTCCCTCAGTTGCCTTGATAAACTCGGACAGGTGTCCGAGAGTGAATGTGGGTTCGTAGAATAATGTAATGTGAAACAATTCGAGCCGAGGGGCGCAAATCCGACCGACAAGACCCTCCAAATAGGCGCACACTCCTCGGAATTTGAGTGATCTGAGGGAAGGAATCGTCGTAGGCGTCATCGGGACGCGCAGTAATTCCTCCTCATCGTCAGGGTCAGGCAGGGGAGTAGAGAATTCGATGGAAAGGTCCTCGAGATGGCGAAGGTGCTCAAGTTGTGTGACCAAATCCTCTGGAGTAAAATAACCAGAAGTTTGAATGCTTGTGAGTTTGAGTATGACGAGCAAGGGTGTAGAAGCAAGAAACGTCAGTCCTTTTGGAAGAGAGATATGGCGTAGTTCGAAATAGCGTAGATTTGGGGCTAGGAATCCGCTAGGAAGCATCAGCATCGCATCTTCCTCTGTGACTGTGATGGACAACAGAGATAGCGTCTCGAGTCTTGGGAAAGATCTGTCCATGGGCACAATCAATTTGCGCAGAGATTCTGACGGAGCCTCGAGGACGATGTAACGTGTCCGATTATACTGTTTGAGTGCGTGAAGTATGCTGTCGCGCTGTGCCAAACGCGGCTGGGAATATGGGTAATGTGGAGAGATCCGATAATCGATGACGAGCGGAATGGATGGTAAATGGGCCAGCTTGTCTAATGGACGGCCGCCAAACGTGAAATGGATGTGGATATTTAAGCGGGACAATGAATCATATATGACCTGTCGCCATTTTCGACAAACCTGCGCGAGCTTGCACCACCTTCGTCGACCATTCCAGTCTTCTTCGTCATCCAGCCGATAGTGGTCGAATATCGTAAGAAGTATATCACTATTGAGTCCATCAGCAGTTGTGTACAGCACATCATACTCTGGTCGCTCAGTTATTGGGGGTGGAGGCGGTAGAACCTGCATCGAAGTCAGTGCATGGTGAATGTGACATATATTCGAGATATGATTTTGGAAGCGTACCATCTCCTGCGTGGGTATTGGCACTTCTCGACTGGCATAAATATATAGGTCCTCATTATCATGACATAACCTTCTGCGAATGAGGTCTCTCCAGTCCTCACGTGTCCACTCTGCCGTACGGTTGATCATGATACCAGAAAAGCCACGACGATAAATCGGAAGGTCAGAAGCAGGGAACCCTAGAAAGGGTTCCTTGTAATGTCCCAAGTTTGGCGTGTCTCGAATGGACTCTCCAACCATTGCTTCTCCCTCGAGTGTCCCATGAATGTCTGAGGAGACGTCAAAACACAGAATGGAGAATGAAAGGAACACTCGACGAGCCTTTGAAAATCATGACATCCTTCAACATGTATACGTTCCCAAAAATCCGCGTTTCTTGTTCAGTCTCAAGAAACACACGACTCGGTCGATCGACGAGAACATAGATAGTCGAGTTCGATATCAACTGCATGTCCTGGACCGGGAGCGTTCTGAATTCGCCCGTATATCCGTCGACCGATGTGGGGAGTTCTAGGTAAAAATGTGGATTGTCTTGGAGCGTGATACGTCTGTTATCATCGAAACGACTAAAGTTCCAGAGAACTTCATCGAGTTCAGCGCCGCGACGGAGCATCTCTGGTACGCAAATGAGATTACCCAGCGCGATCGAGAATTTATTGGTGGGCGCTCACGTCGTACAATGATTGGCTTTGGATCAGGAAGGGTCTTGAAGACAATAAAGTCGACGACAATCATTGGACTCGGCTAGTCGTCATCGGTTAATATCCACCGGAAGCAGAAGAATGCTTTGCAAGTGCATGACTTACGGGCAATGGCACAGATGGTACCTCGGACAAGTCCCTCCTCATCGCCCTTTTCATCCACGAGTTGATGACGTTGGCACTAAAAAGGTCAGCGACATATTATCGGGCATGGCATTAAGGTTGAATCACCCAGACTGGAATTTGAATTCGTATTTGGCCAAGGATTGAACTGCGGATTCGAAGGATTCGTTCGTTTCGTTGGTCACTTCATCACCCAGACGAGCAGCAGAGCGCAGCGCATCGTCACAAGTTTGCAACACCCTTTGAAAACACTGTAAGAACGGTTTCAACTGCCCTTATAATCTGGAGTAATTACCTCCTCAGCTCAACATATTGACGCCGCCATTGCCTTGAGACTCGGGAAAGGAGCCGGCAACTGTTGATCAATGCGATCGCCCGATTTCGATAGGCTCTGCCATTGTCATCGATAAATGAGGATGTGTCGCCAGGTTTCTCTTCTTCCCCGATAAGTGTGTCCATTTAGCGGTGTATTCAACTGAGGGGGGAGATGGGAAAGAATGTTTTTGGGCGTGTCGCACGACGGGGATGAGGATGAGTCTGCTTACAGATTAATTACCATTTAATTCTGCTCTCTAAGTCAACCTTATCCAGGCCTCATCTGAGAGCCGGTTCTCAACAATAAATTTATAATATTGTACGATATAACTCGCTGGTCCAGTCTCAACGTGCTCAACGTTCAACACACACTCAACTTTGACACAGCACTGGCCCATCTCAACATCATCTTTATTCAACCAAGCCATATATTGGACCCTTGCATCCGATGCAGGAACCTCAACTTGGATGTCAATTCCTCTGCACTAGTAGAAGATATTTTTCCACGTTGGCACTGACAAGATTGGAGAATCAGAATGATGTACCATGACTCTTGATCAATCCGTTGTCATACAAGGGTCAAGCATAAGTAGTCTACACAGAAACAAGAAACGCCCAAAGAAAAGAGTTGGACAATATTGTGGACCTGTGACTCGGGGTTTAAGACAAACTGTCACCAGACCACCTTCTTTACCTTGTACGTCGATCACATGTGGTGGTACCTTTGCCGCATCCCTTTCTCCTCTGTAATGCCTTTCTTTTCCCGAGTTACTTCGTCAGGTAAACCCCAAAAAGGGACCCTCGAGAAGCACGAGCCAATGTGTCGGGGAAAGGTGACTACGGGGAGAATATCAAGCGGTGGAGAGTCACAGATGTAGACCAAGAGGAGGAGAGGAAAGAAAACGAAAAGAAAAGAAAAGAAAGACGAGAAAGAGGGCACGATGCACGAGCGGACACACGAGCAAGGAGGGGAGAACGCGGACGAAAACCTCTCTAATCCAATCGATGTCGAGCCAAGTAGCAGACATCTAGTTGATATCCGAGTCCAGGATGGTCGGTGCCCAGAGAGAGGGGCGAGAAAACTCAGAAAACATAGCAGTAGGAGAGGGAAAAAACTACCAGTGAGTAAGATGAAAAGAGTATGAATCGAGTCAAAACGAAAAGTCGTCGATGGGCCCAGAACGAGTCGGCGGCGCCGTGCGAGCGTGCCGTGGGCGGTCGACGGTGTCCGGTATTCTGCCTAAAAAGGTGGTCTGGCCTAGGTGGGGCGATCGTAGGCGGCGATGTCGTCGAGAGTGATTGATTGTTGGGAACGATGGCGGTCTGCCAGTGGCCGCGTCGGCTATGTTGAGGACGGCGTCGCACTGGCGAAAGTCGAGACCGAAAAGGATGGAACGAGGAGAGGCCAGACTCGGGCGTGGCGTGCACTGGCACGGGCGCTCCGATGAGTTTGATCTGATCCAGGTGCGATTCCGAACCCGAGGCGTGCACACACCTTACATTATATGGGCCACGGTGAACGGGAACAGGTATGACACCTCTAGCGTCTTCAGATTCAGAGGAATATCGCATAAAATTCCTAGATACATATCGGTCTCAGGTCAGCCTGAGGTAGCGAAGCTTCATCGAGCTTCATCTCTCCCCTCTGTCATCTAGCAATCAAAAAGTTCTTCTACACTTCCGATGAGACCTATCATGAATAGAACTACGACGGCATAGGATTGAATGCTATTGCCACGCCAATCCTACTGCAGGGGCACGGGGTGTTCCCTTTATTTCCATCCTTCGATACGACGATATCCACCATCATCCCATTTTAAACGCGGGCTCGCACAAGTCACGATCCATACCCAGTTCGTAAGGTCCTAACTAAAGAGACTGGAAAATCTACTACTGACCGTGCTGCTGACTGTGCTGACTAGACTCAAGGTCGAATGCGATCGTTTTGCCATCTAATCATCGACCGGTCAGCCTAATATCTGCGTAGCCGACATTGACAAGAGGACTTGACTTGCCGTTTTCCGTGAGTATACGCTGCTTTGATTGTCATCCAAATCCTCCTGACGATCGTCGCATTCTTCGTTATTGTTATTGTCCACGCTGACGTCGTCCTTTGAACTTAAACTGTGGCGGTCGGGCTCTGGTAGGCTGACCTTGTCCTGGCGGGTATGTAAATAATTTCGCAATTTGCGGAGACGATTTGGGTGGGGGCTGTGTGCACTGCCAGTTTTGTCGGCGGGCGAAGCGGGCCTAGCGATAGTATTGACAGGCGGAAGCTCGAGCTGGGGAAACATGGGGTTTCGCTGGGCATGGACCGGGGACAGGGACATAGCCGTTGCAGGAGTGTCCGGTTCAGGGGTGGACTCATCGCGCCCCGTGAGCGTTCTCGTGTCCGCCCCCTCATCTTCGTCGTCTTTGCCATCATTGGTGGTGTCGGAATGACGAACCCTGAAATCCTTTATGGAAATATGTTCGTGCTACACTTGGCATTCTTTCTGTAAAGCACTCACTCGGGGCCTCTGTCTTTCAGAGGTGCTATATGGTGCTGGTCGCTCCATAGCGGACATCGTCAAGACTTTTAACTGCATGTATCGAGTCCGGCGCACTTTATACCCTCGAATGAATATGCATTGATTCTCGGGTAGATTCTAGTACATGGGGTGTCAGGCCCAAGATATCATTAGTAGGTGTTCATGTTACAGACAAATTTAAGGACCCACACGGCCACTTGGGCCAAGTTTCAAGTGCCCTCCACCTTCGGACCCCGGACGGAGGCGGACGCCATCGCCACTGAACGTGTCAACGCCGAACGATACTTGTTCTGGCCCTCGATTCCCAGGGAAAGCGACGTAGATCCACGAGCGTGCGATATGACAACCAGTGACAAGGACGATGTCGTCCATTTGCTGGACCCCAAGGCCAATTCGATTGGCAAAGTAAAACCATTGGTTGATATTCCTGCGTATCCACATAGCAAAATCACCGAGAGCAATGGCATCGAACCGCCGTGCAGGGAAAGGAAGATATATCAAGCCACCTTTCCCCGAGCACGAAAATTGGAGTTCCTCTTCCTCGTCCGGGCTACCAATAAATTGGGGAGTATGTGATGGGAATCAGTGAAGAGGTGAGACTCAATTACCTCATCGCCACGGGTTGGATTGGATCTCTTGTGACCTTCCGCGAGGGAACACGCGTTGCTGGTCAATACTCGTGCGGATGGGAATATTGAGCCATAGTGGCTCATAAGATTCTGGGACACCGAAGTGTTGGGATGGATCATCGGCGGGGAGTAAGGCATTGAAAAGACGCTGAAAATAGCCGTCGCGAATGACGCCGACGTCGCCCACTTCAACATTCTTGAAGGACGCTGGGTCTGGCTCCCATAAGGGATACCCGTGAGAAGGATACGTGATGGCAAGCTCAGAGGAGAAAGTGTGGCAGTCACTCTCCATGTTGGGGTTAGGGGTGAGCACCGTGCCCGTATTTACGGGATTACGGGCCCCCGTAATACGGTTACGGGGGCCGTCCCGTCTCGCCTTGAGTTAGGTAATCTGACGGTACGGTTGGCGGCATGGTCTCGCCCGTATCCTACCGTCAAGTTACGGCCGTACACGGCCGTACACAGCCGTATGGATGGGATATCATGGGCATTGCGAGCAACGCGAGGCCTTCACTGCCTGTGCACACCAGTCCAGATGCAGCAAGGTGCCGAAGGCTTAGCCAAAAAATCTCACCCTTTGCCCCAACACAAAAAACCGGTACTGGCTGAACTCCCATTGGTATGATCCCCCTGTTTCTTCTCTCTCGTCGTCACCACCCTTGATTGCCTTCGTTCATGAGCTCGTCATCCTCGCGTGCAGTGCCCCAGTCGGACACCTCCCTCAAGACCCCCCTCGTCTCCCGGAGCCCCAACACCCGCACCTGAAAAAGACGAGGACGACCCCGCCGTCCGTCCCCCCACACCGACCCGACCCCTCGACCGCGCGCACTGCCCGTCCACCTACGAGTGGCGGCGGTGGCGGCGGCGACGGCGACGACTTTGGTGCGCGGGCGACGAACGCGCATCCACCACTCGGGCCCCCTGAAAACGACGAGGACGACCCCATGCCATCCGTCCCCCCACACCGATCCGACCCCTCGACCGCGCGCGCCGCCCGTCCACCTATGAGTGGCGGCGGTGGTGGCGGCGAAGGCGACGACTTTGATGCGTGGGCGACGAACGCGCATGCTGTCCGTTCCCCCACCCCGATCCGACCCCTCGACCGCGCGCGCCGCCCGTCCACCTATGAGTGGTGGCGGTGGTGGCGGCGAAGGCGACGACTTTGGTGCGTGGGCGACGAACACGCATGCTGTCCGTTCCCCACCCTGATCCGACCCCTCGACCGCGCGCGCCGCCCGTCCACCTACGAGTGGCGGCGGTGGCGGCGGCGAAGGCGACGACTTTGGTGCGCGGGCGACGAACGCGCATGCCGTCCGTTCCCCCACACCGATCCGACCCCTCGACGCGCGCGCCGCCCGTCCACCTATGAGTGGCGGCGGTGGTGGCAGCGAAGGCGACGACTTTGGTGCGTGGGCGACGAACGCACATGCTGTCCGTTCCCCACCCGATCCGACCCCTCGACCACGCGCGCCGCCCGTCCACCTACGAGTGGCGGCGGTGGCAGCGGCGAAGGCGACGACTTTGGTGCGCGGGCGACGAACGCGCATGCCGTCCGTTCCCCCACACCAATCCGACCCCTCGACCGCGTGCGCCGCCCGTCCACCTACGAGTGGCGGCGGTGGTGGCGGCGAAGGCGACTTTGGTGCTTGGGCGACGAACGCGCATGCTGTCCATTCCCCACCCGATCCGACCCCTCGACCGCGCGCGCCGCCCGTCCACCTACGAGTGGCGGCGGTGGTGGCGGCGAAGGCGACGACTTTGGTGCGTGGGCAACGAACGCGCCTCTACCACTCGGGCCCCAGACGGACGCATTGAGGGCACGCTTCCTCGTGCACACAGGTGCGCAGATGCCAACAGGGCCCGCTGTGCGCATGCCAAGGTCCTCAACGCCCCCCATCGTTCATGCGGCTACAAGACCGGATACCGCAGATACCGCCGCCGCCCCGATACTCAAGACCTCACCCCGCATCACCCGCAAACTGTCGCCCCCGGCACCCCTCAAGGTCCCGCAAGACTGCCGCTTCCTGCATGCCTCAAGCCCCCGACTTCAAAACAACTCGTAAGTCCATCACCCGAAGCCGCAACCCGTAGAGTACCCCAACCCGTGGGGTACCCATTGACCCGTGCAGTAAAAACCTGTGGGATGCCACGCAGCTCGTCTCGCCTTCATTGCACGCGTGAGGGTAAGATGATTACATTAGAGTAGACTTTTATTGTATAAGCTTGAAAAATCAAACTCGAACCTGTAAAGTACCCGTACATACCCGTTGACGGCCGTATGTACCCCCGTGCCGTACCGTTGACGCTCCTTAGAGCAACCGTACAGATACGGGTGCGGGCATACCCGTACCCGTATGGTACCATGAGAATACGGCCGTATACCGTATACGGCACGGTGCTCACCCCTAGTTGGGGTTGGGGATTCCGTTTCAAGTGAGTAAAAAAGAGAGGCAGGCGTGGGCGCAGCAGTGTGACAAAACGGGCGCACCGCATACATGTGGTGTGGCTGCATTTCTAAACCGAGGGCGCGCTAACGCGCTGACTAGCGCTGACTGCTGGTTGAGACTATTGAGACCCGGAGGTTGAGGTCACGCGGCTCGCGTCGCACGTGATTGTCCGCGTAGTAGATAAACCGCTCGTGGTATCTAATCTCCCCTCAGTCCGTTACGATAACAAGGGCTGAGGGTGAGTAAACGACGCTTTCTATCATTTGGTACCTGACACATGTACGTACAGGATTGTCACGCTAGGTAAAGCAGCAATACAGTCCGTTACGATAACAAGGGCTGAGGGATTGTCACGCTAGGTTCTAAAAGGTTATGGGCCCTGCTGCCTAGACTCGAGGACAAGCACCAGCCGCGTTTACGGACTCAATAGAACTTCACAGACACTCTTTCTTATCTTATCGGCACTGCGACCAATTGCCTTTCGTTTACTGTCGACCTACCCACGAAAATGACAAATCCGCCCGCTGCCAATCTGTCTGCAGGTGGGGCCGTTGCATCTGGCTCTGGGGCCCCTGCCTGCATCAGGCTCTGGGGCTACCCAAGCCCCCCCAATGTCCCAATGTCCCCAATGTCCCCAACGCTGGCCACCTGGGCGGCAACTTTACTGGTGCCCTTGGGCCTGGTAACACGATCTACACAGAACGCCTCGTCTCTAGCTCGTCCTGGACTTCTGACTACGCTCTTAGCATGTCCGAGACCAACTGGGGAGAATGGAGCAGGCGTCTCACCTTTTTCAGCGGAGAAAATGGCGTCATGAAACATCTAAATGGGCAGCTTCCATGTCCTGATCCGATCACCTACCCCACCGCGCATCACATCTGGTACAACACCGATCAATCCTTACGTGTGTTCATACTTGCACGTATCGACAAGGATGAATATGATGCCGTATCGGGCCTGGACACCGCACATGCTGTCTTGTCGTGCTTCGAACGCATCACGAGAAGTTGGGCCTTCATGCCCAAGTCAACCTTATCAGAAAAGTGCTCGACATTCAATTCGATCGCAACGTCCCGTTGGAGACGACCCTGCATAATATCACCGATCTCCACGATTGCATCGTCAAAATGGGTCGCCTTGATGACGACAAACTTCACGCCGTCTTCCTCATTAACTCCCTCACACGGGACTTCCCCCAACTGCAGTCAATCATCCATGGGATGACAGACGATCCCACGTTCACTGCTCAGGAGGCCGTCAAACGTATACGCACTGAGGCGACTCTGATGAAACGCCATGATGAAATCATCCCTGCCACTCCTACTATCGCGCTCGCAGCAACATCTGCACGTGGGAAGGACGCGACCGTTTGCTCCAACTGCAAACGCCTTTATCACACCATAGAATACTGTGTCAGGAGAGGTGGCAAGATGGCTGGCCACTCAGTCGATGACGCTCGGGCTGCCCAACGACTTGCTACAGGAAAACCTGCTTTGCCTGCTCGCGCTGCAGGCCCCACAGGCACTGCAACTGCAACCCCGACATCCACTACCTCCGCCTTAACAGTCACGACCGCCACTCCCGCCGCCGCTCCTGCTGTCTTAAACACAATGACTATCGATGGGGTCTCCTATGCCCTGACCCCCGTTACCACTGCACTTCCTGCAACAGCCAATTTCGCCATCTCACCCCGCGTCATCGCACCCGTTATGCCGGACGGGTCTACCCACATGCCCGATTTGGTGCAATATTCGGCCTTCTTTGCTGGTCACGATTCCACGCGTGCTTCCCTTGATTGGAAGGAGTATGCACATGACGACATTATACACCCTTTTGAGGCCTTTGCAGCTGAATCGGGAGGCAACCCCATCCCCATCGCGGACTGCCCCTTCCTCATGGACACAGGCGCCACTTGCCACATTTCCCTGGATTGGACCGATTTTTTGAAACTCAGTCCGATCGCGCCACACCCAGTGCACGGACTGGGGAATTCGTGCGTATATGCCATAGGCATGGGGATCCTTTCCCTTCGCCCCGTAGATGGGAAGCCTCTACTCCTGCAACACGCCCTCTTTGTCCCCGCCTCAAAAGTCCGCCTTATCTCGGTTCTCTCCCTCAACCGTGTTGGCGACTACGTCAGTCACTTCGACTCTAATGAATGTTGGGTTACCATGCAGGACGGGCTGTGCATCGCTTGCGGCACGGTGCTCCCAGGCCGCGACCTCTACACTCTCTCAGGACCCTTGGACTCGTCCCCCCCATCACTCTCTTCCACTTCCCTTTATGCCTCCCGCCTGCCCAACGTCGAAACTTGGCACCTCCGGCTTGGCCACTGCGGCAACTGCATTATCATCGACATGGCCCGCAATGCCACCGTGAAAGGTATGCCCATCGATCTCTCCCACACGCCACCAAAATGTGACGCTTGCATTCTCGGAAAGCAGGCCCGCTCGTCGGTGCCGAGAATGCGGGAGGGGGAACGGGCTACTATGTGGCTTGGTAGGGTATACATCGACCTCTGTGGTCCAATGTCTGTAAAAACAAAAGCGGGACACTCGTACCTTATGAACATAATTGATGACTTTTCAAGTTATGTTTGGACCCTCCCACTCTGTGCAAAGAGTGATGCAACCCATGCACTCCAAGTCTGGCACCGGGCAGTGGAAAATCAATCCAACGACCGCCTCAAAATCATCACCACTGACAATGGCAAGTTACTGTCCAATGCTACTGCAGAGTGGTGTGCCGCGCATGGTATCACACACCAGCTGACAGCACCTCACACCTCCGCTCAAAATGGACGCGTTGAACGCCTCCACTGTACTATCATGGGTAAGGCACGTGCAATGCGCCTTGCCTGCAACGCTCCATCAGAACTTTGGGATGAATTCTGTAAAACTGCCGCGTACCTCACCAATCTAACAGGGTGCTCTGCTGCAGACAGGAAGACACCACATGAATTGTGGTTCTCCACAACGCCCTCCCTTGCGCATCTCCGAGAAATGGGTGTAAGGCATTTGCACTCATTCTTCCCTCAAATTCCAAAGTTTTGCAATGCTCCGTCCCTTGCGTTCTCATCGGGTACGCCCCCCATTCAAAAGCATACCGGTTGTGGAATCCCACATCCGGCTGCGTTTTTAATTCCTTTCACGTTAACTTTATAGAACATCTTGACACGCTGCCCGCTTCCCTTCTCCCCGGCACTGTCGTCCCATACGATAATTCCATGAAACTCTGACTTGGGACACAGTCGGCCCCCTCCCTCCACCTACGTTACGCATACCACCTACTTCTTCCCCTTCAAATTCCCCTTCATCCCAACCAAAAGAACCACCCCGTTCCATAATGATTCCATCCCTCACAAACGTGCCTCCCATTATCTTACCTACTTTACCTGCAGTAACTACTCTACCGTACGTACCTACTATACAAAGTGCACCTACCATGCCACCTACTGTTGATACTGCAGCCCCACCCCCTGCTCCCGCTCCCGCTGCTCCTCCGCCCCCTATCCCCTCTGTTCCGCCACCTCTGCCTGTCCTTGCACCGCCGCTGACCGCTCCCTTGCACGACAAACTGCAACCTGTCCCTATGCCCGCCCCTGCTGCTCCTACCCCTCTCGCGCCCCCACCCCCGCCTCCCCTTCGTCGCTCCGCTCGAACCCCTGTCCCCGTGCAGCATGGCACCGCTCCAAATCAACGCCTCGCTGCTGTTATGTCCGACGTCGCCGCTTCCGCCGCTCATCGTCAGGAGGAGCGAGCAACGCGTCGCACCAATGCAGCCAACCCCGCCATTCATGCCCGCGCATTCCTCGCGGAATTCGCTCCCGTCCGTGATACTCACGCCCTGGTGGCGGTTGATCTGGACCTTGTGGGCGATTTCACCATTGATGACGTACTCGCCGGCATGGGCGACGGCTCTATACAACCGGAGTCAAACACTAGCGACGACCCTACCTGGCAGGAGGCGCTTGAGTCCCCGGACCGCAAATACTGGATTGCGGGAGGACGTGAGGAACTGAAGAACTTGGAGGACTTAAACATCTTCATCTTGGTTCCCTGTTCCGAAGTACTGCGCGGTCAACGACCTCTAAAAGGGAAATTAGTATGCAAACGCAAACGCGATGAGCAGGGGAACATCATCAGATACAAGGTTCGCTACGTCGCAAAGGGATACGCACAATGCTATGGGGTGGACTACGACAAAACAACATCCCCCACTGTCTGCCTCGAATCGTTTCGCGTCATCTTACACATCGCGGCCGTGCTGGGTTGGGACCTCCAGCAGTTCGATATCAAGACGGCGTTCCTGCATGGGATACTGCCGGAAGACGAGACAATGTTTATGGAGCAGCCGACTGGCTTTGAGGTCGCCGGAAAAGAAGATTGGGTGATGAAGCTCTTGAAAAGCATTTACGGGATGAAGCAGGCGAGTAGGGTCTGGAATCATACCTTCCACAAGGCTGTGAAGGGAGACGGATTCGATCGCATGCCTTGCGAGTGGTGCGTGTACCGACGCCAGACAGCCTCGGGGACCACATATTCGCTGTCCATGTTGACGATATTATGTCGGCGTCGACATCCAAAGCTGAGAACGATAGATTCAAAGCTTTCCTCAGATCCCAATGGGAAATCAATGACCTCGGCCCTCCGAAATTCGCACTTGGGATTGCTATCTCACGCGACTTGGAGGTGAGGACCATATCACTCTCACAAACAGCACTCATAGACCGGGTGATAACGCAATTCAATCAGGGGGATGCGCGTACCGTCGATACTCCCATGGTGCAGGGGCTCCAAATACTCCGACCAGACAAGACGCTTCCGGTCCCACCGGACGTCCAAGACTGGATGAAGAGGGTACCTTATCGGTCACTCGTCGGGAGCCTAATGTACATAGCGATTGGGACACGGCCGGACATCGCATATGCGGTGGGCCGATTGGCTTCTGTCCTCGACTGCTACCGGCCAGAACATTGGGAGGCCGCTATTAGGGTACTGCGCTACCTGAAGGGAACAAGAACGCTTCGCCTGGAACTCGGAGGACAGGATGCCGCTCAACTCAGTGGTCACTCCGATTCCGACTACGCGAACTGCCCCGAGACCAGTGGCTCCATTGGGGGCTACTGCTTCTCGCTGGGGTCAGGTGTTGTTTCTTGGAGCTCGCAGAAGCACCAGACTGTCGCCGACTCCTCCTGCTATGCTGAGTACATAGCGCTACATGGGACGACTCACGAGGCGATCTTCCTCAGGCAGCTGCTGCAAGGGCTACACTTCCTTCCATCCTATCCGACCCCGGTTTATTGCGACAATGACGCGGCAAGCATCCTGACCGCGGACCATGTATGGCATTCAAGAATAAAGCATATGCGAGTAAAGTTCCACTACATAAGACAGCAGGTGACGGATGGTGAGATCCGCGTTGAGCGAGTGCGCTCTGCGGACAACGTGGCGGACATACTCACAAAGTCACTGGGTAGAGCCCAATTCCAACGACTACGATACAAATTAGGATTACGCGGCCCTCCTGGGCATACAGTCGAGCCTCAGGAGGAGCATGATACGATACACTACAGTACTGCACACTTAATGGTCGACGCAGAGCCGGGTGAGGAGGAGTATTGAGACCCGGAGGTTGAGGTCACACGGCTCGCGTCGCACGTGATTGTCCGCGTAGTAGATAAACCGCTCGCGGTATCTAATCTCCCCTCAGTCCGTTACGATAACAAGGGCTGAGGGTGAGTAAACGACACTTTCTATCATTTGGTACCTGACACATGTACGTACAGGATTGTCACGCTAGGTAAAGCAGCAATACAGTCCGTTACGATAACAAGGGCTGAGGGATTGTCACGCTAGGTTCTAAAACAGCAAGCTGGAGCTGCTGACAAAGCTTGATGAGATCAGCACGGCAAGGTGCGTTGTTGTCCTCGTCGTTGTCTTCATTGTCACGATCTCGACAATCTCTCCATTTGCCACTGCAATTTCTCTTCGCACCACATCAGCAACCCATCTGTCTCAGTTTCCTCTTGTTGTCTCTTGATGGGATCAAGGATGTCATCGTTTGAAGGTGCCAGGCAAAAAATGCGATTGTGGGGCTTCAATGGTCTCTGCAATACAGGGGGCTTATCTCGGGGTTTGCCCCTTCAGGGCCTTACATACGACATATGGATGTCAGATGTCAGTCATTCAACCTTGCTTAGAGCTTAGGGCCAGTTTTTAGATGACTTAGTGATGTTTGGCTTGCCTCTTGGTGCAACTCCACCCTTAATACTCACTAATACCCCCCCCAATAATGCATAATTGGTTCATAAGTCTATGCATTATGCAATATGCATTTTTTTGGTATTTACAGTGGGAACCATGATGGGAGATGGAAAAACCTATGCATTATTGGATTTATGCATTATTACGTTATGCATTATGAGCAAGTGTACTGTAAAAGCGCGCTGGTTATATGCATACGTAAAGGGCGATGTTGGACAATTTTTAAAAAATAAAAAAGAGGACGAGAAAGGGGGGGAAGGAGGGAGGGATGATGAAATGAAAGAGAAGCAGGGAGGGGAAGACGCACGAATATGGTCTTGCCCGTAGGCGCGAGCGTGATCGGCGTGGTGGCGTCGGTCTCCTTGAGTGTCTCTTTCAGCGGGAGCTTGTCGCCCGACTTTGCCTGCTGCGACGCGAGGAGTGCCGCGGCATGGGCGTGGGCAGCTTGGGCGGCACCTGTAGCGAGGTTGGCGATGATAGAAGCCATTCGTTGTTGTTCTTAGTTTGAAGGTGGACGATGATGCGAGCGACGAGCTGTGTAAAATTTCTGCGACTTTTTGCATCGGCGGGTTTTTATACTGTAGTAATGTATTCCCGAGGACTGTGATTCCCACCGTCATGCGTGCTGCTTCGTTTGTTTCGTTAATAATACTGCTTCTTCGCAGTACGTCATAGCTGTATCAAGCCGGCGACTTTCCCCATCCAGACCGCCCCATAGCCCGAGCATAATCGAATAATCCCTTGGGTAAACTCCCTCTCTTCTTTTCTCTTCTCGTCTCTTTAAACCTTTCCTCCTAAACCTGGGTATATGGTGACCTCGTGTCCTTATCGCGACACCGCCTCCACCCCACATCATGTCACGGCCTCCAGGTCCACCTCGGGTGACCGGCTATCGGGCGGGTGGGTGCTGGTGCGCTGGTGAATGAACTGCAAGGACTACCAAACCAACGGGATCGGTTTCCCGGGCTACCCGCCCTCGCCCGTGCCCTCTTGCATGCCCCACACCACACAAGTCGGTGACAGTAGTCCCTTCAGCTCCGCACCACCTCACACTACCAGTGGGGCCTAATCAGGACAGGACTAGGGGTGTCCCTAGTGGAGCGCAAGGTAAAGGTGCGTTATCCGTCTACTCAAAGCAAAGCACAGGCACAAAAATCTCCATCAGCAAAAGCCCTGGGAGAAACAAGGAAGAGGGAGGGAAGTGGAGTGGAAATTAATGGATGGGATCGTACCAAGTGGTGGGCACCGCCAGCTTGGGCACATCCCGAGTGACCGTATCCTGCGCGGTTTTGTACAGCCCGCTTGGCGCAGGTCCGATAGGAGTCATAGGGCAGACGACGCGGCGGGGCCGGCGGCCCTTATCCGCGATGGCGACCAACGTGTCGATGTGCGGCAGCCGAATATTGTACCGGTCTTTCTCCACGAGCCAGGGCGGCAGGACGAGCGCGGGCAAGGCAGCAGCAGCCATGATAGGGGTAGGTGAGTGGAATGGATGGGAAGGTGAAGAGAAAGACGAAGGGTGGCGTGCGGAGACGAAGAGATAAGGACGTGGCCAAGCGAGGGGCTGTGTCTGAGGCGTTGGCGGGTTGGGCGGGCGTGGCGTGGCGTGGCGGCCTGCGGCTGACGCGCTGACGGCTGGGGCTGAGGCTGGGCGAGCGGTGACGCGGTGACGCCCGGCGCGTCAGTTGTCGGCGGAGCAATCTTTGAATGGCGGAGGCACGACAGGGGCAGGCGCTGCTGCTGCTGCTTGCTAGGAAAAAACCGAGTGCAAGGCAGTTGCAAGGCCTTTTAACGCTGCGCTGTTCCATCACGTACGATATCCACACCTGACGTGTTTCTTCTCTTTCCCCTGGATGAGTCGACGCGTTCCTCGGCTGGTTCTGTGACATTCCTGCGGGCGATCACACTGCAATTCCATAATGATCATCTTCCTTTCGCGGGTTTTGCACACGCCCGTGCGAGGGGCGAACGAAAAGAAGTCGGCCTTCGCCTCTCTCCTTCCAGTTCTCTTCTTCTTCTTCGCCCCTTTCCCTATCTTGCTGCATTGCGGAAGTGCTACTTACTTGGTGGCAAGCCCGCGCCACAAATAGGAAGGTCACCTGGGGGGCGGCGAACCGCGCAACAGGGAGAGAGAGCGGTCGCACCGATTAGAAGTCTCCCCAAATGTACGCGACCCCACTATGCCACGTGCGGGACGTGCCCCGCGGTCACAACTGTTCGGGAAATGATAGGTGCGTCCAATTGTGGAGGTTGGGGATCCTCCGCGACAAAACCAACCACAGTATCTCCCAAACGCTCGCGGCCAGCCAATGGCGTAACCACCCAATAGCAAGTGGCCAGTCGAGGCCGAGCGAATCACACGGTTTCTTACCCTTCCCTTCGATCAGCCAATCCTAACCTGACGTTGTGTCATCCCTTCCCCAACCCAACAATTCTCCTCCAGGTGTCTCCGAAGCCCCATCCAGCCATCTCCGTCATATCGGCTGATTGCGCGACGCGATGTTCTCGGATCCGACGAGCTGCCGAGAATGTTCATCCATAGCGTGATGACGCGTCCCTTCGAGGCCACTATTTCTTGCCCTCTCCGCTCTTCTGCACGCTTCTTCGGACCGCGGGAGTCCATTTTCGACTTTTTGTTTCCATCGCTAACCGGGCGTGGAACTAAGGGGATTGCCTCGAATGCCATGCCAAGATGGCAACCGGTTGAAGGCACCGTTACGGCGCCGTGGAAGTCTCAGTGGGATATTCCACTGGCCAGGCACAGTGTGTGGTATGTCTGCGCTATACTGTAAGTACGATGACAGAGTCGGGGTGTTACATTGATAGACCCATTTCGTGGAGACGACGTCTCGTCGTAGTTGGCGCACTCGTCGAGAATGGCGTTCGCAACACCGAAACCCCATATGTTATATATGAGGTCCTCCCCTCCCCCGAAACCATCGTCAGCACAGGAATGAAAGACGTTTGTGAAATGTTGGCAAAGGGGTAGGCGCGCGCGGGCGTTTCGAGGTAGCGAACAAGAGCCTCGGATATGCCTCGATCCGCACCGTGCAAAAGGGAAGTGATGACCATGACCATGGCCCCATCACCGATATCTCCGGGGGAATTCGAAAAAAGTACAGTAAAAGCTAAAAGCGCGCCTTTTCAGCGCCACGCGTGGCATGGAAGAATGGAGAGAAGGGGAGGAAAGGGGGCACAGGCAGCGTCATGCCAGCCACGCAAGCATGGCTCGCGCCATTTTGAGAATAGAAAGACGGGGAGGGGGGGACGGTGCTCGCGCGCGCGCTTTTCCCTTCCCTTCCCTTCTTGGGGAGACAAGCAGAAAGCTATACTCGTACATGTCAGTCCGGATCAGAGGGGTCGTTAGTACAGTAGCACAAACGCAACAAACGCAAGGGACGCCAAAAACTGGACACGCCGAATCCAATCATCACGTGGTCCACTGACAAGGCTTGGCCTGCCCTGACCTGCATCTGTCTGTTGATCGTCTCTGTTGACCAAACCGGGCTATACCGTACTATTGGTGCTGTACTGTACTGTACTGTAAATGCACAACAACACCCTCCCGACGACTCGGACTTTCGAGCGAGCCAGAATGGGAGGGAAAAAGGAACGCGCTCGCGCCAGATCTCCGGCCAGTGGCCGAGCCACGGAACGGAACAGGATAATGCACATACTGGGCTAGGCCGCCTGCGCGCGCTCGCGCCCCTCTGCATCTGCACACACACATACCTTGGCAAACGCAAATTCGACAAGGTGGAAAGGAAGGGGAGGCAGAGGGGGGGGAGCTGGGAGTTTCAAAATCTTTCGCCCCCAATTGGCGCTCGACCGAGGAAATAGGAAAAAGGACGAAAAAAAAAGATGTCTTTAGAACTTTGGAAGCTCGGAAGCCCCCCCCTTCTCCCTTCCCCGCGTGGATGATCCCCTCCGACCCTGCACTAGTATGGTAAAACCTTTCGGAGATACATACATATATGTGTGTGTGTGTGCGCGCGTACTACCGTGGATCAAAACACGAGGCTGGGGATGTTAGCGGAACAGACCGTTTGTGAGTCAAGGACCCATGGACAGACAGTTCCGTCGAGTTTCCGAGGGGAGGCTTCGGCTTCGCTCCTCCTCTCGATCTCTCGACTCGATGGCGTGCAAGTGTCGGACATGTCGTGAGTTGCCGAGCGTTAGCTGACCTGAACGGTTGGGCGTCGTCGCCCGCGCACACACACACGCGTGCGGCGCTCGATGCTGCTCCTCGCGACTCGCGGGTCCTCGCCAGTCGCGCTATTGCACATGCCCACGCGATACGGCACCACAGCGTAACTCCGAGGGAGGTCCGGATCGGGCAATCTCCCATCTCTCTTTCTCACACCCACACTCTCCAAACTCTCCATTGCACATACGGTGTAGCGTGCCAACCGAAAAAAAGAGAAGAAAAAGAAAAAAAGGATCCATGCATTGACTAGTATCATCCACGCGGCCCACGCCTCACTACACGCTGGGCGCGCGCCACACCACATGCATCACACACCACATCACATCTTTTTCTCTCTCTTTTAGGGTTCCGAATGCGCATGATTCCAAAGAGACACAGAAGCTCCCAGCAGAGGCTGATGCTGGTGTGCTGCTGCTGATGCTGATGCAGGCTAGTGCATGTTAGATGTTATCGATAAGCGCGATCACACGCCGCGCTACAAGCGACCACGCGTAACACAAAACCGTACGAAAATGGAAGCAAGCAAGCGAGCACTAAGCAAGGTTACGTTACTACTTGTGTGCCTGCTGTGCTTTCTGCTGCACCGTACAGTACAGTACTTGTAACTTACTTGTCCTGCACTCCAATACATATGGCTAAATGAAAACATACTTAATATAAACATTCCGAGGGCTGAACCCCGAACTGCGAATCGGACAGAACAGCCAGAGGGAGAAAAAACCCCGATGTAACCTTTCTACGGGCGAAATAACTGTATTTGTAGTCAAGTCTTGAGGAAGTTTGATGTGAGATTTATCGACGGGGTTGACGCATTGATGTTGCACTTTGCTACGTAGCCATCCACGGTACGGTACCTTGAAACTCTGAAGAGATAGGAAAGCTTGAGCGTGTTTTCCTGGCAGAACGCGCCTTTTTTTTTCGACTCGGAGTTCCTGCCCACCCCTGGTTCAAACGTTCAAAGACGTGGCCGCCGTCAGCCGTGCAGAACGCATCCACGATCGATTGTTCCTCAAATGCACACACACAGAGAATGCAACGCACGCACGATTTCAAAATGCGCCTACTGCCACGCCCAGACCCCCCACACGCACGCGTGTGTGTGCGCAGCAAAGAGAAACGCCACACTCGGGGGGCAAGGAACGAGGTTTCGGGTGCAATCGTTCCCATACGTATGCTCGCGAATCAATTTCTTTAGTCCTGGCCCTACACTACGTGACGACAAGTACCGAATGTCCCTTGCCCGTGCGCCCGAATCGGTGATTACGATTACATGAGGTTTCTGGGGGTACTACTGCAGTTCCCGCCCAAACGATAACCTACGTTCCCTGTATTTTATACAAAAAATAAAAAATGCCTCCGTGGTATCGCAAAGTCGGCCACCTTGCCAGAAAGTATGTCGATGTATAAGTAAAGCACCCATCCAAAGAGTGTCCGTGAGAGAAATAATCTAAGAGTCTAGAGTCACCACCTCGCGCCGAGCTGTCAGCTTTGAGACGACGGGGATATGGTAGACAGTTTTACTCCGTAAGAGGAAGTCGTAGGCGGATTGCTGTCAACTGTAGTCCCGTGGCCAACAGGGAAGTGGATCGTCGTGAGTTCCAAAACGTTCGAATGTTCTTGTCTGGTGTTATATACTTCTTGGCCGATTTGCGTACAGACAATGATGATGATGACCGCTGGATACATACTCTGAAAAAAAGATTACGGGTCAATTTACGACCATGACAACGTGCTCCACCCGGATACGGATACGCACCGAAATGTAAAGCATGACTATATTGACCACGTATGAGCCGGCACCGGGGAGGATGTTGAACGCGCTCAGCAAGTAAAACATCTGCAGTAGTGGTTAGTGGCTCGCTCTGGATTATCCAAGGGGGCGGAAGGCGATTACCCAAAGGAGGCAATATGCGAAGCCGGACTCGATCAAAAGCGCGAGAATCTTTTCCAAGCGCTCTGGACCGCTGCGCTTTTTGAGTTGCATACCCACAGTGCGGCGGTACTCCCTTTACGGACATCGTCATGAGGACTGACAAGAGGAGAGACGTATTCCCACGGGCGCACCAAGCCTTCCAAGCGATGAGCGATGTCGCTAGGACATTGGTACCGAGCATCGGTCCTACAATAATCACTGCGAGCACGCCTTCTTGGAGATCCTCTTGCCCTCGAGTGCCCGGGTGAGTCTCGAGGGCCAACTTGAGATCGTATATGCAGGCGCCTGTGAAGGGATCGGAAAATCGGATGAGCCGATTGAGCTGATGTGTCATCGAAGGGATACGCACCAAAAGTTCCCAGCACACAAATGGAAAGGATGGTGACCACCCTCCGATCATACTTCCATAGAACGGTGGCTCTCCAAGCACAGACCACGTCGCTGAGGACGGGCTAAGATGTCTCGCTTTAGGGCAACGTGCGACGGGACAAAGAAGATGGGAACGTACATTCAATCTGGTGACAACGGCGATGATGCCAACAACGACATCCATCTTATGTGGCGACCAACCGATGGCGAAGGAGGGATTGATCATTTTGATGATAATGGGGATGCCCTGCGATGTGAGCCCAGGACCGACGATGATTATGGTGGTGGCGAGGATGAAAGAGAGCGTGGTGGTCGTGAACATGAAGATATGTCCCATGGAGTGAAACAGGGAGCCCTTGGAGCTAGAGGGAAGAATTCTCAAAGTTGAGCGCCTACGGGTTTCGCAAATGAAAGGCATACGCACAGGAGCACCCTGATTGAGATGAAATATACTGCAAGGAACATCCCTAATTACACCGAACGTGATCAGGCGCGTGGAGGGTAGGGGGGGGGAAGCGGAAAAGGGCGTCAAGGGGTTGCACGCACCATAGGCGAGACCGGTGTAAAGATTGTAGGAGATGGCATTGTCGAGCTGACGGTGGATTGCGTCGATGAAGAGCTGCCTCTCAGCGTCGGACATTAGAAAGATGGAGGGGCAAAGGGAAAGTGAGGGGAAGGAGCGGGGAAGGAGAGGACATAAAAGAAGGACAAGATTGGGCTGAGTGGGCTTGGGCTGGTCGGGGCCTTTGCTTCGTCCGAGGAGGTTCCGGAGCAGGTCTTGCCGTGGGATCAATATAAGTCCCGCGGGCGGCCAATCTCTCGTGTTTGTCCATCGCATACCGTGCCTGGCTGGCTTCCTCCTGAGATATCCCCGCGAGCGACGAATCCCATCCAACTGATGGGAGGAGGTCTGCCCAGAATGGTGCTCTCACCACAAAACGGCGCTTTCGTCCTCGGAGCCTGACTATCCCGGTCCCTGTCGTCAGGTCGATTATTTCCTCTCCCACACTCCCCTCCATCGCGGCGGCGTTTTCTCGCAATTCGTTATTCGGAGTACCTGAAAGCGTTTCTGTTATGGAGGCCAGGGGTACCTACACCCTACCTACCGCAAATGGTGAGCGATTCATAACGGGTCCCCCCAGATCGTTCGTAACCACAGCATTGGAGCGAGATGGAAGTAACAAAATAACAAAATTTTTATTCCACAAAAAGTTGACAGTGACAGTTGACTTAATCGACTCACAACCAGGGGGAGAGGAACGGATTACGTGACCCCGCCGAAGTCAATCCAAACAACGCACTCCCCTTTTCCCCCATTCCTTCCCCACCACAGCGTCATCGACCCGTCTACTTTCGTCCTCCTCGTCCTCCTCATCAGAAATCATTTCGAGCGGTGTATTCATCAAATGATGAAGTCTGAGCTGGGCGTGGAGGGTGAAGCAATTGTCCAGCTTGTGGGACAATGGAACATCATGCGCAGGAGACGAGCCGTACACGCGAGAACCCGTGAGCAGACCGTCTCGGATACTGCGTCGGCCCCGTCGACATTTCCCCCAAGGACGGAAGGCGGCGACCGAGGGTAGATAGACCGCCGGGCAATATCCAGAGGAAATAAAGAGTATGAAATCGACCGCTCGCCTGCATATTGCCTCTCACCACCAGGGAAAACGTTTGACCGTGTCCACAGGGAGAGACTGGCCCCATAACACCCCTCCACAGTATCTGGAGTGCCACCCAGTTACTTCCCCGGGAGAATGCTCGATGAGCGCTAAACGTTGAACGGTCACGGTTGGCCGTGTGCCGTACGACGGCGTCCATCACAATAACTCGTCAGTCGTGCCCCTCATTTACCCTTCACGGCACGTATATATGGTCGCCGCCATCACAATCACCGATCACGAGTTTTCCTGCTCTCTCGAGAATTTACTGAAGACTGAAGGCCGTCCAGTTGCTGCAGAAGCCGGGAGTTGACCATGCATGTCCAACTCGGTCGTTGTTATGCGATCAGAGGTCAACGGCGTTCTTTCATCATATCATCAAGGGGTGTTGTTGTTGGCATGTTTGTTCGATCTCGATCTGATAAGCAGCTCACCCTATACGGCATTGACGCCACGATCAAAACCGAAAGCACCGCGGGTGTGTGTGTGCAAAAGAGCTCTGCGTAAAAACTTGAAACGTGAGATTCTCGACCAAACTAGGCTACCAAACATATGACTATGTCACCTCGTTGACTCGTGAGCATTAATATTGCCATTCGCAGGACCCGAGTTGGACACGTGTTAGGGTGCGTGTCACAACGAACGTTGGACTTTGTCCCTTGCCCCGAGATTGTGCTGTGTTGGGAAACAATTGATCAGCTGAGCTGAGGACGGTCAAGGAGTTCAACGTGCGAAATCGAGATCGGAAAGTTGCGTGCTGGATCCCTCAGACACCAAGCTGGCGGCAAGAAACTATGGCGACGATCGAGTCAACTTGCCCAAAAACGGTCGCCAAAAACGCAACGAACGCGTCAGATATAGAGCACATGGTTTTCTGGCTGGTTTAAATTACCTGATGGTCGATTCCATGAAGAGTGCACGTCGGGAAGACCAAAGATGGACTCGTACCTATGGCTAGGATTCCGTCGGTCGTGCTCGAGGATGTAATACCGCACGTCTAGTACATTCGGAGACGACCCGTAAATACACATGACCAGATGGAAGCTCATAGCTACATACATATACACAGGCTAAATCGAAGATGATGAGCCATTGAAAAACAAGAAAAAGAAAAAAAAAGAGAGCGAAGAGATACGGCTGACGTATGAGTCAGAAGTCAGAAGTACGTCCGTCCGTCCGTACATAAGTTAAGAGTTCACATCAACGTTCACAAGGAAGGCATGCCGACGAATCCAGGGATCGGTGCAACCCAGGACCACGCCGGATCGCGGTAGGGTTCGGCGGCGCTCAGGACGCCATAGTACGCCCCGGGGACCACGGATATCGCGTCCACTGATGATACTGCACCCCATGGATGCCCATCGCGCGCGGGCCCATGACGCAGCCGCCGTGCTCGACCGCCGCCCTACCGCGCCTGCGGCGTCCTCCCCCGCGTTTTCGCGTCCTCCGCCTCTCTCCCTCACCACCCTTCTCGATCTCTTCAGAGTATTCCGAGGAGTCTACAGCGCTCGAGGGCGCCTGGGAAGGGGCCGGGGTGGATGTCCCGCTGCGTGGCTGTTGGTGCTGCTGCTGCTCGCCGCGGGGGTCGGCCTCGCCTTCAGACAGGCATGATTTGGTTTCGTCCGAGGCATTAGCGTCCTCGTCGAGGTCAGGCGACTGCGGCAGTACAGGAAACAGGTCCAAATTTGCCTGCTCGGGGAGGGGCTCTGCAGGGTCGGAGGGAAGTTGGTGATAACAGTGATCCTGATACTGATACTGATACTGATACTGGTCGTGGTCGTGGTCAGGCGCAGCGTAGCCGGCAAGCGAGCCGTCGGCAATCACGTCGGAGAATGAGGATGATGGGCAAGAGCCTCCGAGATTCGGCAACGCGTAGATGAACGGCCCCGGCGCGTTCTGGAACGGATTCTCGCGATCGGAGCGCATCCGCGGCCACGGAGAGGGAGTCGACAGAGCAAGGAATGCCATCAAAGGTGGCGATATGGACAATTTGGATGAGTGCGTGCGTGTGTGTGTGCCTTGGTGGTCGGGGGGTGGGTTATTATGTATCTTTCGCTCGCGTGTGTCTGGCCGAGGAAAGCGGTGTATAAAAAATATAGAGGAGGAAGGAACCGCGGTGGGAGGTTGTGGGTATCCGCTCCCCATCCCGACCCCAAATTATACTCCCGAGTGTGGCACGGAACAAAGCGTCGATTCGAGGCACCCCCTTGCCTCCCCGCCTGGCCACCACACCGCCACCACATACTACGACCGAAAAGGCGAACCAAAGCGGTGATCCATTGGTCAAAGCGTGCATGGGCCCCTCCGCCCTCTGTGCCCAAACACAGAAGCTTTGGGTGCGCAGTGTCTCGCTCGGCCAATGCGCAACGGCGGTGGAGACGGAAGAAAAACCCGAAAGGCAGAGTGTTGCCCCCATCATGCATCATGAAAACAAAGGGGACGTGAGTTGAGATGGAGAACGAAAGCCCGAGGAAAAGTCCAGCTGCATCGGTTCCAGCTCGTCTATCGCGATCTCCCGCCGCCGCCAACGACGCATGGGGCTGATTGCATAAATAGCATATACGTGTCAGCTAGAATACAAGAGCTTCGAGGCCACAAGGATGAACTACGAGCTTTGTGCTTGTTTTAATGTGGCCAAACCAAAAGTTTGGTGGTGTTGCGCAATCGAGGGCCGGAAGAGGAATGTGGTGGAAGCACGTGACCTGGAACGTGCTACCAGTGGTTGTGGCTGTGGCACTTGTGGATTCACGTAGGGCCATATAATCGTAGGTGGGCTATGCAATACCGCATGTATTGCTCTGCATAATTGATCGCTTACTGACGGAGTGATTGGCACGCAACTCAATTCGCGAGTGCTTACCTGGGGCCCATGTACGAAACGTCGGATTCTACGATCTCGATCCCCACGGCGAACCGGTGGACAATGGCAGTGCACAGATGCGCTCTGAGAGAGAAGACTAGGATTGTGA